>JAXQQM020070614.1:0-116504 GCA_034641835.2 Pinus albicaulis
GGATACCCAACTTTGTTACAACTCCCGGGTATTGCACCACTCATAGGAGATGTACACACTGGCTCCAGGATACAATGTAAACAGTGACGGTTGGGTATGGCCATGCACATCGCTTACATAGTGGCACCTTTACTTTTTATAAACAGAGCTGGGCTAAGAGAATCCACAGACTCTACTTTGTATGATCTCTACTTGTTTCTATATGATACTGGGACACCGCGTTTACGATTTATTTCCCCCATAGATAGGTCGAGTGATGTTCCGTCGAGGTAGAGGGCAGGCATATCTAAGTTGAAGCAAGTCATAAGCCTGTTTCTTGTCCCATCCATTGTTTCTTTTCCTAGCCCGTGTCGTTTCTTCTACCAGCTGGGGTTTCATCGACCAGCAAGTTTCTTGTCCCAGTCAGTACCGAAGCAAGTAACGAAAGCAGTGCTAATTCAATGATTGTATTATATATGTAATTATCCAACAATAAGCTCAACAACTTATAGTGTTCTTACTTAATTCCCTCCTTGTCAAAATCCTGTTTGGATTGTAAGCACCCTCTTCATTATTCTAGGCAGCGGTACCATCAATCATTCCGTCCAGCCATCCAGCAAGCAGCAAGTTCGAATCAGGTCATCCTATCGTTTATTCAAATGCCTAGGTATTACTAGCGTAAGTAAGCAAGATCTAAACGGGCATCTCTAAAGCAGGTAGGCAGGACTGTGTACTTGAGGTGAATCCCTGGGTCTTTATTGTAAACGGAAGTAAGAAAGAACAAGTTGGAGTTGGACCATGAGTTGTTGGTGGAGTTGTGGTCATTGGTTGGGCTAAGGCAAGTAAAAAAGAAGCAAGCACGATCCAGTTGTGTTAGTTAGTCAAAGTAAGACAAGCAAGGCCCTTGGTTAATATCCCAACAAACAGCGAGACCCACCATCCAGCTAACAAGCAATCATAAGAAAGCCGGGGGTGCTTATCCCAGCCGATGGGTTCGACCAGCCTGCCGGGGTTTCTCCTAGCGAGTAGCAAGAGAGATCTCGATCAGAATTTCGTAAGTCCATTCCAGCAGGTAGGACCTTTATTTTTCCGTAGCGTTAAGCTTTCATCATCATTCCAGTTAGGTGGGACTGGTGGGATACTGGTTTAATTGGCGGAGATGCGCGTAAGTAAACAAGCATGGCTCAATGTATTCTTGTGGGACCATGGGCATTGAAGTGAATGGCTGTTGGGAACACGGGGGATATTCTTATAAGCTCCTTTTTTCCCTTTGAATATAGCTAAAGAAAGGTAGGTCTAACCAAGACTATACGATATCCCACCCAGGTGGATGATACGAGAAGGTATGGGCCTACCCATTCTAATGTATAGAACTATCTATCCATTCAAGGTTCTATTTGAAATATTGAGCAACGAATGAATGCATAATTACATATATAATTCCTCTCCCTAAGGTCGAGCCCTGCCGGGGCATCCTCACCCATATGAATGAGTGAGTCCCTACTGGGCCTTTGGTCGAGACGGGCTTAACACCCTCCTAACGTCAGGTGAGCCCTCTGTCCTTGTCATTATGATGTTATATGAAATCCATCTCTAATAAATCAAAATACATCTGCTAAGTGAGTAGTGTTTTGTAGAGCCAGTCTCTCTGCTAGATCCGTAGAGGCCCATGCACTCCACCTTAGAGTGACATACAGTTAGTTCTAATTAGTGAAACAACTTGTAGTTCAACTTGGCTCCGTTAAGTAGCAATAAGAAAAGGAGAAATGAGTTCTGGCACTTTCAACTTGCCTTTCTCTTGCCGTAGCGCAGAACATAGAAATCCATTTCTATAGGATCTATACATAAGATACTGCATTTAAACGTTATATTTGAATTAATGTCTAGAGCTAGAGCTATTATACCTAAGCAGTCTCTCTTCTATGGGCTGCTATAGTAGTAAGGCTGAAGGGCAAGTAAGTGACCTTTCCATCTAATAAAAGGGGCCAGGATAGTAAGCCTACCGATAGTAAGTGCCCAGGAGATCCATTGCTAGCCGTTCATCCAATAGCCATCCAGTGTATCATCCACATTGTCAGAGGGTCCTCGCAATCAATACAACTGCCAGTAATAGTGGGGCTGGGCTCCAAAATAAGACATTGATACTATATGCGATATAACATATCTACTTTGAACTTGTCCTTATATTCTTTCTGCTGATGCTGCCGTATCGGATAGGCTAGAGGGAACCAGAGTAGTACCCTCTCCACCCATTCCAAGTTTATGAGAGAATTCCCCTTTAGTGATTCCATATTCAATTCACATTTACCAAAGGTTGTCATTTCTATAGCCAATAGACACACATTGCTAGTCATAGTCACTAGTCATTGCCAGTTTCATTGCCAATATACCAATATGCATAGCTGGGAGGTGTTGGAAGCTCTAGTCTTTAAAGCTGTAGATAGTCAGTGGTGTCAGAAGCTCTTGTCAGTCCTTTTCAGTCAGTGCTACAAAGTCATTGCTAGAAAGAAGCTATAGTCATAAATAGGTGAGGTGGTTCAACAGACGGATGTAGCAGGGTGAGGTGCACCCCTCGAGACAAAAAGGTATATATGTCGGGTTCTTGCGCTGCTTGCTGGTATCAATCGCTAGAGGTTCTGTTGTACGCAAAGGTGGGATCCGGGATCAGTAAAAATATTTGTATGCAAAGTGATCGAGAGACGAGTGATGGAAATGTTCCATTTACGATTCTACGAGTGGGTGAGTGATGAGGTGCATCGATTCATTTCGCCCAGGACAGATTTCTTATAAAGGATCCGCATTACCCCAACTGATCACGAGAGATAATGAAATGACCCCGGAATGGCCAGTTTACACGCATTCAGGTCCACATTAATTCCTTTTGGCCTCCTTGTTTCCGGTGCATGGTTGATCCTATTGTTTGACCCCATTAGGTTGCTTGGTTGGAGCAATACCGCTCAATGGATTATATGCACCGCATTCCCTTTCATACCTGGATTGGAAAAGGTCTCGAGTTTGCTTGGAAAAGATTCTGAGATTAATGCAACTGCTTCTCCACCAGCGTTAAACCACATCCAGCCAAAGACAAGGAAATCTGAATGCATAGCCAAGAAAAGGAAAGGGATAGCTCGGCTTCGGTCAAAGTAAACCATAGGATAACCAAATGAAGAGAAGCGAATCCCTCAGGATCCTTCAATCCTGAGGGATCGTTGTTCAAACTCATCTTATTCCTTGTCTTGTCCGTCAGGGTCTATTATATAAGGCAATTCCTTTGGTGATTAAGGACGTTGGAAGTTCCCATTATTAAAACATTTCCTCTATAATATTGTGTTTATTGACTCTCAGATTTGAGAGAGAAGTCTCTGTAATACTTTATGTTCGATTAATATCAAATATGTGTTTCATTTCATCTCTTAAGTTTTGAAGTAGCCTAGCAGTATTTCACTAGCACTAAGGGCCCAGCTCTGGTGGAATTACCTTGTTGTTTGTATTTCTAATCTTTGCTTACTGTTGTGTGAAGTTGTGTTTAAAGTTTATTTCAATTGCAGAGTTGATTGACTTCTGTTGGATTGAATATAGATTCGCTGTGAGCATTAACCAATTGCATTGCTATTTTATCATCTGCAGGAAGTGAATTTGCTATTTGTTTACCTTGCCATCATTATAAAGCTTTGTTGTTCTATTAGTTTATGATTATTTATGATTGATTGTTTCATGGTACAGGGTTGAAGTATTGAGATTAGTTAAGTTTATAATTTTTGTTCAATTCATGTTGTTGTTCCATTTCTATTTATTGTTCATTTCTGATTCAGAACTTCATATTAGCAGATAGATTGGTTACAGTTGATGTGAATGCATATGAATTACGAGTTGATGTTCCTTTCTAGCCTTTGAAGTTCCTTTCAGTTATTTTTATCAGCAAGTAATTTGAATTCATTTCTATTTCTTTAAGAACAAGACCACCAACTGTAGAGAACACTGGTTACTGCTTCCAAGTTCCCAAATTGGTTATCTTGCCTCAGTGTGATTTCAGTTGCATCAATTTCTAAGGGAAGGAGTTACTACTATTGTATCCCTAATCGATGGTTTGTAGATTGATGTAGTTAAGATTATAGAGCATTTTCATTTATGTTACTGTAATTATATTTCTTTACAAGAATATGTTTACTCTTGTATTTAAGATTATGTACTACATCTTCATAGCATTACTCTTAGTTAATTGCGGCCTCAGACAGAGTACACTCTTGAAATAAAAAGTCTCTCCCAGATTGATAATTAATGTAGGCTAATTAGGTGTTTCAAAGATACCTTTTTATGACCCAACATTTTTGCGTCGTTGCCGGGGAGAGTGTATTCCATTTCAAAGGAGTGATGCACAACTGATTTTCTTTTACTTGCGAAGAATTGGGTATTAATGATGGAAGGTAAGAACCTGCGCACTGGGCAAGAAACACACTTGCTCACAACCTAATTCACAGCAGAAGTAGGTAAGCTTATTTCTTTAGGTAGGAATGAAGGCTCGTTTTCTAGAATGAATAGACCAACTAAGAAAAACAAAATTCCTCCTAAAATTGAAAAACCTAAGGGACTGGTGACCCTTTGGCGGACAAATTTTATTGAAGAAATCCTTAAAAGAACTGAATCTCAGCCATCAGTAGGATTTAGAAAAGCTATCTCTAGACAGCCTACTAGTTCCCTTCAGGCTACAGAGTCACCATCTAAAGCCTTTTCTAAGATACATAATCAAACAGAGGGAATTGATCAAGATTCCCAAGAAATTGAGAATCCTTGCATAATTTCCCCTCAAGAAGGGAACTCTAGTAATCTCTGTGAAGGAGAAGGGGAAATAGGAGAAACAGGAGACCCAACATCTCCCATTGAAATAGCCCAACCAGTAAGCAGTCCAGATAAGGGAAGCGCTGTTAAAATTATTCAAAAACAAGGTCCTGAATCACCTCAAATACTAGGTCAACAAGGAATACCCATTGTTCCAGATAAGGGAAGTGCTGTCAAATCCATTCCTGCTCCTTCCAGTCACCTTAGAAATTCCTTGGAAATTCCAGAAGGATATTGGCACATCTTCGACCAAATGGCCTAGAACCAAAATCAAAATCAGCAGGCACCCCAGCAAACCTCTACGCTGCAATATCCTATAATAGATATTGTAGTCAATGCACCTATGAAGGCCATTCCCCTTCAACATATTCCCACATTTCATGGCTTAACATCAGAAGATCCAGATGAATTTTTGTTTGAATTTGATTTGTTATGCAGGGGATATGTTTATACCACCAATCCCCAAAAACTAAAACTATTCCGTTCTACATTAAAAGGGGCAGCCTTACGATGGTTTATGGGATTAGATGGGGGTGTCATAACTGATTGGGATAAGACGAAGGCTGTGTTTTTAAAAAGGTATCAAGATTATTGCAGGTCTCAGGAAATAAAAGATGAAATATTCCAAATGACAGAAAAACCAAATGAAACCTTGGAAGAATATGTGGAATGGTTTCAATACAATCTTCAGAGATCCCCTTATGCATCCTTACCCTCACCTGATAATGCGTTTAAAACTACATTAATTAGGGGAATGGAAGATCAATGGGTTGAAACATTGAATATTATGGGAAAGGTGATATATATCAGGAAAGCTATGCTAACATCATTGATTTGTGTATCAGGAGTTCGAGGGGAAACACAAGGCTAAAATTAACAGAATGTGATATGATTACAAGAGACAAAAAGACCTCTAATGAAGGTGTGACTCGTGTAGAGATTGGAAACCTGCTGGAAGATTTGAAGACAGATATACTTGGCACTCTCACAATGCAGTTAGACATTATGCAAGCCAAACAAAAGAAAGAAGAAGCAGAGCAAAATTTGGCGATATTGTGTCCTAGATGCAGGAAGAAACATAGCCACAAAGAATGTCTATTGGATGTAATCAAAGTCTGTGCCATTTGCACAAAATATCACCCTACAGAAGGATGTCCCTCACTTCCTGGTCTAAAAGAAGTTTATAAGGAGGTGGAAGAAGAAACAGAAGTGGTATGTCTGCTTAATCAGCGCCGACAATGGCAGCCACGACAATCAGGTATGCCAACTGAGCCATTTTCTTCTTTTAAGCCTCCTCAATACAATGCTTAGCAATATAGTGGAATGTGGAAAAATCAACCACCTTTCCCCAATTGGTCACAATAGCCATTCTCTACAACATCTTGGCCAAATCAAACAAATCAAAATAATTGGCCTAGCTTTCCTTTCTGCCCACCATTTTGGCAAAATAATAACTATCCAACATAATGGTCCCCCTCTACTTCGCAGAGTCAAGCCTGGCAGTCAAACTGGAAAAGAACTACAAATCAGTCAACTGGAACAATCCCTCTCTCTCAACCTACACTACCAGCTCCCTATATAAGCCTCCAGCCCAGCCCGACCCAAACCCAAACAATAGGCCAATTCAGTCTGTCCAAATAATGGAACCCCAAAAATTAGAAACTGAATTGAGGGAGTGCAATTACCTTCAATTAAGGTCTGGGTGCATAGTAGAAACAGAGAGAAATAATGATGTTCATAATGAAGATTTGTTACCTGTAGAACAAACATTACAGAAAGAGAAGGAGGTTCAACAACAAGTAACAACTTCCTCTCCACCATTCCTAGAATGATTAATCATACCACGCCCATTAGAACATCCTAATTTTGATCTTCTGGGAGAATTAAAAAAATTGTGTATAAAAATCCCTCTCCTCCAAGCTATCCAATAAATTCCTATATATGAAAAAACCATTAAGGAATTATGCATAAAGAAGCCAAAGAGGAGAACAACCACCAATCCAACTGTCCAAATAGTCAGTACTTTATCTGACTTATTATCAAGGATGGAAACACCTGTAAAATATGAAGACCCAGGAAACCCTATAGTGACAGTGCAATCATTTCCAAACACCTTAGTTGATTTGGGAGTAGCAATCAATATCCTAACAACCACCACCTGTCAAAACTTGGCATTAAATCACTAGAACCAACAACAACCTTATTGGAATTGGTTGACCAATCGGTAGTCAAACCAGAGGGTACACTACAAGATGTAATGGTATTTGTAGATTCCTGGGAATACCATGCTGACTTCCTGGTTATCAATCCAAAGAACCAGCTAGAAGGACACTTGTTAATATTAGGTAGACCTTGGTTGGCAACTACCGATGCGTATATTGGATGCTGACAAGGCAACAGGACAATAACAAGGGGAAACTATGTCAAGAATTTAGCTTTATATCCCCTAGCCCAACCAAGTCTATCAATAATCAAAACAAGAAAACAACATGTATCATATCTTATGGAAAATATGAGATCACCTCTAATTATAGATAATGCTCTTGATTTCAAAGATCAAACAGAGGATGATATCATCAATAGTTTTATTAATAAACCTCAAATCAGATCCCATCTACAATGTCACATGATCAAGGCAGCATTTGATAATAAAGAAGAAAAAGATCCTTTGAAAGACATTCCTGATCAATTAATACCCACTTCTTTTGTGTACAATAGCAAGATTGTAGAAATTGAGCTGGGAAAAACTCCAAACATTAACAAAAAACTGACTGTTGAACAAGAAGAGAAGTTGGTCCAATTATTACGAAAATACAAAGCAGCCTTTGCATGGGATTACCCAGACATGAAGGGAATTGACCCCCAATTGTGTACAAACCACATATATATTGAAAAATATGCGAGACCCATTCTCCAACCCCAAAGAAGACTAAACCCTCACCTTAAAGATATTGTGAAAGCTGAATTACAAAAACTATTGGATGTTAATTTCATCTAACCAATATCTGATAGAAAGTGGGTCTCTCCATTAGTAGTGGTACCAAAAAAGAACGGAAAGTGGAGAATATGTGTAGATTACCGTGAACTTAACAAGACAACATAGAAATACCACTTTCCCATTCCTTTCATTGACCAGTTATTAGACACATTGGCAGGAAAGAAATTATTTTCCTTCCTTGATGGCTTCAATGGGTACAATCAAATCCAAATTTCCCCTGAAGACCAAGACAAAACTACTTTTACCTGTCCATGGGGGATGTTTGGGTCTCAAAATGTCATACAAATATCACTCATTACCATACATTTTTCACCTATGCTTCCATTATATCACCCATTATTCACCACCATGTCACTTCATTTTCCCTATTATTCACCATTAATGGGTCTCATTTATATTTTCCAAATATTATTTATTTTTAAGCATTTTTAAGAGAAATTCTTGATTAGATATTAGAAAATAATATATTTTACTTTATATATGGAAAGTGGGTTGTTTTTGTGACATGTGTAGGTGCCAAGGAAGCTTCCAAGACACCTTTATGTGGCATTGAATGATCAAATTCGAATTTGAAGAGATAAACCTCATGGAGAAGATCGAGGACAAAAGGGGGTTATGTGTCTAGATGGTTGAGAGATGTATGGAACTAAAGAGAGATTAGTGGATGATCATTATGAGTTTGTTACTCATCCCATTGTATAAATAGGAGTACAATCTCCTCCATTTTTAATCTTGAAGTTTTGTAATCTTAGAATTTTGGAGTATGTAATCTTAGAAGCTTAGAGTTGTAACCTTAGAGTTGGTTTGTAATGGAGATTTTCCAATAAAGGATCATACTTCAATTTTGCTTCTACATCTGAGTCTCCATTGAAGTGGTGTGCTTGTGGAGTTATGGAGGGCCCCCATGGCCTCACTTGCATGCTTATTTGTTTATTTTAGGTATAACTTAATTTATGTTTTTGTTTGATTTCAACTTTTAAATTTTGTTAAATGTTCTAATATTGGAAGGATCTTATTCGAAAGTGTTTTTTGTAAGAGAACCATAAGATCTCAGACAATTATTAGATCTAGGTTTATTTCATTTCAGCTTTTAATTTCTTATTAGATGTTCTAATGTTGGAAGAGATCTTGTAGAATATGTTCTTGTAAGAGAACCATAGATCTCAAACAATTATTAGATCTAGGTTTGTTTAGTTATTGGAAGAGATCTTCTCAAATATGTTCTTGTAAGAGAACCAAAGATCTCAGACAAATTAGAAATCTTTCTAGATCTATATATTTTAGATAAGCACTTCTAATTTTACCTTCCCGGGTTGACATTAAATTAAACTCTAATTGACATCATCAATTAGAACCAAACATTTTGGCACCGTTGCTGGGGAAGTGCAACTAGAAGGATTTAGTAATTATTTTATGCATTTGTTTTTAATGGGCTAATTTGTGGAACTTGGTGACAGTAGGTTCATAAAGGAGTTCAAAGTTTGGAGCATTTTTATTTTCACACATAGTTAATTTAAATTCATTTTTTATTTTAAACCCCCATTTCTCACTAATCCATCTACGGATGATGAATTTGACAATGTTGAATAGGTACTTCCTGGAGAGCAAAGACAATAACCTTGAGCCAACTCTAAGACAAGATTCTCACATACTTGTAAAACATAATGTAAAATTTTTAAATCTTGATGTGAGCATGTTCGAATTTTTAGTCCGTAGATGGCTTCATTGGAAGCATTCTTTTACTTAGAAAATTAAACATATTTCAAGTTAATGTAGATAGATTAGAAAAATAAAAATGAGATCTCATTAGAAGTCATTAGAAGTCGTTATCATTAGAAGTTTTTAGTTTTGTTTTCAAAAAATAAATCATCATGAATAAATTCAGTGGCACATCTTTGCATCTCTATGTCTTGTTTCTGTATCACGGGTGAGCCAGGAGCTTGATTATTGGAAAGCCTTGTCTTCCGAGAGTCTAAACGCCCCCGTGACATTGCAGAAAGAGTGTAGATAATGCAAGGTTTTTTCGCAAATCTTAATTGTGTTTTATCATCCACGCTAACCTGCATAAATAAAAAATCAAGATATTAGTATGCTCTCTTCCTGCGCCTTTTGCAATCAGAAAGATTGGAAAATCAATTGATTTATTTCAAATAGAAATACTTTTGCCGGAAAATTCATTTGTGATATGACAATAAAGAATTTTGTAAATGAGCGAAAAATCATCTTAAAAAAAAAACATTTTAGATAAAACTTAATTTTTTAAGTTTTAGTTTAAAAAAAAATTCACATAATAATAATAATATATATATATTATTAAAAATGATATATATTATTATTATTAAAAAAAAATATAAAAAATAAAAAATTCTTTTTAAGCTAACCAATTTTTTTTAAAGATAGGATTCCATTTTATTTTTTATTTTTTTTAAGATTAAAAAAAAAAAAACAAAAAAACAAAACAACAACAACAACAAAACTTGAACTGTAAAAGAAGCCATACGTTGACTTTGCCACAAACAACAAATGTATTCCAAATTTCATCAAAAATTGATTTATGATACGCCCAGAATTATTATAACCTGGTTTTCATAGTGAATTTCATTGTATTTTCTGTCTTATCAAGGTTTCATTTACTGTA
Source organism: Pinus albicaulis (assembly GCA_034641835.2). Classification (NCBI taxonomy): domain Eukaryota; kingdom Viridiplantae; phylum Streptophyta; class Pinopsida; order Pinales; family Pinaceae; genus Pinus; species Pinus albicaulis. The sequence continues at coordinate 10,452 of JAXQQM020070614.1, forward strand.
ACACAGAGCACAACTTGAATTCACATAATGGGAAAGCAGTTCAATCTCCAAAATATTCAATAAACAACACAGTTATATGGGTGTAAAAAAAACAAAAAATGATTTCACCGCTTTCATCATTCTATCATTTAAGTTTCACAAGAATAAGATCATTCATTGTCATGATTGGTTGGTTTTTGCAAATTGCCAGCGCATTGCATTTCTTTAAAAAGATTAGAAAGCTTAGTTGTCATACCACATGATGCAATTTGCTGAAATTTTTCAGAGTCTTCCAAGTATATCCATATTTCCCATACCCTGCAATTTCAAGCCATCACAGTTTGCTCCGATTCTCCAATCTATGGCTCGAATATGTGACTCACTTATAATGTTGAAGCTCACACTCATGATCACGTTTCTGTGATTCTCGCACCTGTGTGTAAATGACACTGTAAGCTCAGTATATGATATTACATTACCATAAGTTTTCATTTTACAATGATTCATATGACTCAGAGGTTGATATTTTGTGAGCGATGTTCAAATAAGATGTAATTTGGGTAGAAGTCCATGTTTTGCAGCGCGTGAGATTTTTTTTGTTGACTGAGCAATTTCCACGTAACATTAAATAGTAAAAAGGCCAAATTATCGCAGATTTTGAGATAAGTGGAGATACAGAGGGCGAGAGCTGGGAAGAGAGCGGTGACGGTGGCGGTAGCTTTGGCATTCTGGTTGAGGATCCGTAAGTATGTCGCTGATGGTGCTTTACAACCATTGTCAGAAAAGGCTGGTTCCGCTTGTCTTTTGGTGTATTGCATACACGCTATTGTTTTTTAAAATGTAGATTCATCAAAACATAAGACTCAACTGTTTATTCCATGTTGAAATACAGGCCGTACTGGTTTATCGCTTGAAATGTATTTTTTTTTTTTTAATAACCAAGTACCATGCTATAAAACCCATAATAGAAGCCATAGAAATCGCAAGAAATTTGACTCAACCCACTATTTCGCCTTATCTATAATTAAATTTGGGATTCACTCCTACAAAACAACGATTTCTCTCAACGGTAGCAGGATTTTATGGTGATAAGGATCTATGTTATCTCAATTTTCCAGTAACCTCTCTCACATAAAGCCCAAAACATTTTCAGGTCATTGGTTATGATTTAAAATGTTAGGGTGCGACTTATAAATATATGAAGAATAACAAATACCACGATATCTATATCCTTAGCAAAATCTGCCGCAAAAGGTCACCTGGTAAGACTAATGAATTTCAAGGCGGCCAACAGTTCCTCAGCATTTAATGAAGGCATACACATTCGGGATGCAACTGCAATTGTGTTGTTTCAGCTGATTGCAATTATCGAAGGAAAAATTAATAGGAGAAGAAATTGTGAGAATAGTGTCCCTTGTCTCAATCTGCATCATGTTGGTTGTTATTCTGGTAATTATCCTAAACAACAGCTCTTCTTCATCATCATCAATAACTACAATCACCACTCACATATATGATGAACGATACTCCGATTCGAACTGGGAAAAATTTGGGTTCGCTCTTCTGAATGCCCTTTTATTTGTAGTTGTTGTCACAGTGGTCATGTTTCTATAATTAGTATGCCTTTTCTATTACATATGCACAAATTTTCTTCATTTTTACATGGGTTTTGCAGCATTCGTTGTGTTGGGTTATATGGTTGGGGGCGTGGCTGTGCTTCTAGTGCAAGCCCTCTCTATACCCATTGACAGCGTTACTTTTGGGGTTGTGCTTTTTAATTTTGAATTCGTTATCTTCATATGGCTCACTCCATTACCACGCACACCAATTAATTTCTGTTGCCAAAAGCTTCATGAAATCGCACCAGTCTCAACACGTGATTTTAAAATGGATTTTATGAGCAAATCAGGATGAATTAAAAAAACTGAGACATGGGTTTTCTCTGGAATGGGGGTAATTAGGTGACTTGGGAGAAATTTCCTGAAATTTGCAGCAGTTTAGGAGAAAATTGGGGTTCTTTCGAGCATAGTTTGATAGATTGCGCCCAGATCCGATTTTCTTTGTGGCCAGACCCAATTTTCGTGGCTAAAATTCCAGCTTGAGACAGTGGGAGAAAACGCTATAAATTAACACTTGTATATTTATGGGATTGATTGTGAGTTTTTCTAGGGTTTAAATCCATACAAAACTAAAAAAAATTAGCTAAATTTTTTTTTAATGATCGGAAGCTTCTGCTAATTTTTCTGCTACTGTTCAGCCATGACATAGTCACTACAACTTTGTTTAATTTCATCGAGCAAAAACATAGCCACTACAAATTTGTTTTAATTATCAGGGCTGCTGGATGAGATATAGCTGCAACATCAAAATAGCTGCAAAAATGGAATCAACTGTAGAATATGCATGTGCAATATCATAACATTTTTATACACATGATTTCCATTGATGGGCAAAGCACAAAAATCACGACACCGTGAAACTTTCAACGAGGAGTAACAATCAGTTTTCTTCATGAATTTTTTATTTTTTATTTTTTATTTTTTTATTTGACGCATTTGTATTAACATCTTACAATTTTTAAATGATGCAGATTTTGGCAAATACAAGATCGATGATGACATGTGAAATCTGATATCCTCAACGCAAATCATGAAACAATTTCGACTATGTTCGGGATTTTCATAATTGCAACAAAATTGAATTTTATTTACAAAAGTTACATAAGAAGGGAATTAATTATATTGATTTCATATTTTAAAATGGATTTGTAAAAAAAAATAAAAAAAATCATATAATTGGCCTAACTTATACATTTGATTTTATTTAAATCTGTTTCATTGGTGTTTAATTTTTGCATAAAAAAAAACAAGTAGAAATTGATCACTTTTGCTTGGATATATTTATGTTTTGTGAATGCCAATTTTTTGCAGGTTTGCGTTAATGAGATGATCATTCAAGGAGTCTAATTTTTCAACAGTTGGACTTCCAACAAATCAATTTTATGATGAATCATGTGAATAAGTCCATATTCATTACAACCAGTCTTTTATTCCCTTTGTAAAATTGTAAATCCCAATGAGTCCTCAATGCAAGCCAAAATACCTTTTTCACAACAAGTTTCAATCATGTGGTCTACTTCTTTTCATTCACCCCTAACCCACAAAATAAAACAAGAAGCTCACTTACAAAAATCTCACTTATTGTCATTTTCCTTGTCATTTCCATTTCCTTTTTTTTACCATTTTCATCTTCCGTCAATAAAATCCTGCTTCTACATATCACTAAGTCAAAGTCCTGGAGTCTAATTATCTTTGTAAAAACACCTAGAGGCTTGCATGCCTTAATGGCAAGTATTCTTGTCAATGAAAAATGGGAATACATTAATATCCCTTGTTCGTTGGATCTTGTAGGTGACTCGACCACAATAAACTTATTCGTACCTACAAAGATGTGTTAGGCATCTTGACTCCCATTGGAATCAATGGTGGGAGCTCTCGTGTTGGCTAGTGGCATTCATTAATGGTCACTAAGTCAACGACTTCTTGCTATGTTAGACACTAGCACATTTAATCACATATTAATATTTGTGCATTGACCGTTGAAGACTTGAAGACCCATAATTTGTAGCAGATGAAACAGATTTCCTTTCATTGTTTTTCAGTTTGTCATGACTTGAGGACAAGTCAATAAATAAGGTTGGGGGGAGGAAAATGTAACTTATATATTTTGTATACCTTCCAAGCCTTATAGATTTTCAGCCATATTTAGCAGACTCATCAGATTCATCAGATTATCCAGCAGCAGATACGACAATACAGATCCATCTTTCATCCACAACTTGCAGAAGAAGCTTCAGATCAGAATTGTAGCAGCTGAACATGTATGATTCATGCACTTCTGTAGGTAAGTAAGGTATGATGTTTTCTAACCTTTAATCTTGAAATTATTTTTAGATGCTAAAATGATGATATTTGGAAAATATTCCACTATTTCACTATTCCCTTTCTCATTAAAAATTGCCAAAAACCATCAATTGGGGAGGGGGGAATTTCACACTTCATTTTTTCTCTCATTCATATTACATCTTAACCCACATAGTCTTCCCACAATAAAAACTACTACAAAATGAAGAGCATATTAAATGACTTCTTAAAATGATTGATCTTAACAAAGTAAATAATGATTGTAACACAAGAACCAATCATTAAAATATGCAAATGCTTTGCAAAAATAAAAGTTATCCAAAGAAGTGCAAAGTTAAAAGGAAGTCCATGATTGAAATATGCTTGTTACACAAGAACCAAACATCTTCTAAAAGGAATCTCATCTAAGTATCAAATTAAATAAGTCATTGTAGTAGCTTGCATGAGGACATGCAAGAGCTTCAGTTCGGGAGTATGTTTGGGTCTCAAAATGTCATACAAATATCACTCATTACCATACATTTTTCACCTATGCTTCCATTACATCACCCATTATTCACCACCATGTCACTTCATTTTCCCTATTATTCACCATTAATGGGTCTCATTTATATTTTCCAAATATTATTTATTTTTAAGCATTTTTAAGAGAAATTCTTGATTAAATATTAGAAAATAATATATTTTGCTTTAAATATGGAAAAGTGGGTTGTTTTTACTTGACAACAACAAATTTATGAGAGCTTCAGGAACACCTTTATGTGGCCTTGAATGATAAAATTCGAATTTGAAGAATAAACCTCATGGAGAAAAGATCAAGGTCAAAAGAGGTTATGTGTCTAGATGGTTGAAGATGTATGGAACTAAGAGAGATTAGTGGATGATCATTATGAGTTTGTTACTCATCCCATTGTGTAAATAAGTACAATCTCCTCCATTTTATACAATGTGAAGTTTTGTAATCTTAGAATTTTGGAGTATGTAATCTTAGAAGCTTAGAGTTGTAACCTTAGAGTTGGTTTGTAATGGATATTTTGCAATAAAGGATCATACTTCAATTTTTCTTCTACATCTGAGTCTCCATTGAAGTGGTGTGCTTGTGGAGCTATGGAGGGCCCCCATGGCCTCACTTGCATGCTTATTTTTTTATTTTAGGTATAACTTAATTTATGTTTTTGTTTGATTTCAAGTTTTAAATTTTGTTAAATGTTGTAATATTGGAAGGATCTTATTCGAAAGTGTTTTTTGTAAGAGAACCATAAGATCTCAGACAATTATTAGATCTATGTTTATTTCATTTCAGCTTTTAATTTCTTATTAGATGTTCTAATGTTGGAAGAGATCTTGTAGAATATGTTCTTGTAAGAGAACCATAGATCTCAAAAAATTATTAGATCTAGGTTTGTTTAGTTATTGGAAGAGATCTTATCAAATATGTTCTTGTAAGAGAACCGAAGATCTCAGACAAATTAGGAATCTCTCTAGATCTATATATTTTAGATAAGCACTTCTAATTTTACCTTCCTGGGTTGACATTAAATTAAACTCTAAAATACATCATCAATTAGAACCAAACAGGGGACATTTTCCTACCGAGTCTTACCTTTTTGCCTATGCAATGCCCCTGCTACATTCCAAAGGGCCATTCTCAGCATCTTTGCAGACTTAATAAATGAAGGTCTCAAAGTATATATGGATGACTTCACACCTTATGGGGATGACTTTGAGCCAGCGCTGGAAAATTTAGAAAAGGTGTTGCAAAGATATATTGACACTAGGATTTGTTTAAGCAATGAAAAGTGTCATATGATGATGACCAAAGGAGTTATCTTAGGGCATTATATTTCAACAGCTGGAATTTAGGTGGACCCAGCTAAAATTCAAATAATATTGTTAATACCCACACCCACCACACAAACAGAGGTACGTAGCTTTATTGGATTTTCTGGTTATTATAGAAGATTTATAGAACATTATTCTCGAATAGCTGAACCTTTATATGCACTAACTGGAAATGTTGATTTTATTTGGACAGATAAATGTGACAATTCCTTCAATGATCTGAAAAAGCTTGTTTCAACAGCCCCAGTACTGAGCGGCCCAAATTGGAACTTGTCATTCCAAATTTCATCCGATGCCTCAGACACAGCAATTGGAGAAGTACTTGGGCAGGAGGAAGACAAGACACCACATGCGATCTATTACATTAGCAAAAATCTATCCCCTACTGAATTAAATTATACTGTGACTGAGAAGAAATTTTTAGTTGTAGTTCATGCTATAAATAAGTTTAGACATTATATAACTGGGTATCCTGTAATACTATATACTGATCACCCTTCCATTAAATTCTTAGCAAATAAACCTATTACAAATGGAAGAGTGACAAGATGGTTGATTTTATTGTAGGAATTCGACATTACAATCAAATATTGACCTGGGAAAGAGAACCTTGTAGCTAACTTTCTTTCAAGAATGCCAAAGACAACAGATACAGAAGCAGTTGAAGACCACTTCCCAGATGGAAATTTGTTCACTGTTACTATCAGAACCCCATGGTATGTTGATATAGCAAATTATTTGGCAATAGGTAAATTACCTAAACATCTATCCCTTAATGAATGAAAATAGATAATACAGCGTAGTACCCGATTCTCTTGGATTGGGGGCTACCTATTTCATACATGGGCAGATATGGAAATAAGAAGATGTGTCCGGGAGGACGAGGTATTTGATATTTTGAAAGCATGCCATGATGGGCAGTATGGCGGGCAATTTGAAGATTGTAGAACTTCCCATAAGGTTTTACGAACAGGCTATTATTGGCCTACCATATTTACAGATGCCAAAAAAATTGTGCAGACCTGTGATAGCTTCCAAAGGGCAAGTCGCCCTGGGAAGTCTGATGAAATGCCTTTGAACCCTCAACTATTGATTGAACCATTTGAACGCTGGGCACTTGATTTTGTTGGCCCTGTTAGCCCTGCATCAAACCAAAAAACATACATTCTAGTTGCAACTCAGTATGTCACCAAATGGGTTGAGGCAAAGGCACTTTCAAAAGCTACAAAGGACTCTCCAATACAGTTTATTTTCCAAATCTTTGTGCGATATGGCCTCCCAAGGGACATAATCACAGATGGAGGACCATCGTTTGTAGGTAATAAATTAGTTGAAACACTACAAAGCTTCCACATTTAGCACAAGATTACAACCCCATACCACCCACAGGCCAATGGCCAAGTAGAGAGCATGAACTAAGTGATTGAATCTATATTAACAAAAAAAATTTCCTCACACAAACGAGATTGGGCCTACAGATTGCCAGAAGCATTGTGGGCATATCGAACAACGCGGAGACCCACTACGGGATATTCACCATATCAATTGGTATTTGGAAAAGAACCCATATTTCCAAGAGAATTTGAAATTCAGACATTAAGAACAGCTCAAAAGGTGGGTCTAGATCTAAATGAAGCCCAGGCCAAAAGACTGCAGCGAATTAATGAGTTAGATGAAATTAGGCTCTCTGCTCTTCAGCACACAGCATTAATTCAACAACAGAGAGAAAAATTTCATGATGCCCTTATCAAATAAAAGATCTTCCATGAAGGAGACTGGGCACTCCTATATGATTCTAGGTTTCAAGATTTTCCAGGGAAACTCCAGACACGATGGCTCGGACCCTATGAAATAAAAAAAGTGCATGATAATGGCACTATTACATTAACTACCATTGATGGATCTGGACATTCCTTTAAGGTAAACGGTCATCGAGTACAATTGTATCATAAACCGCTTACCAGAGAATCCTTTTACCAACAATTACGAGAAGATTCTACCATGAAAATTCTGGCAGAAGGGGATAAATCCTCCTCAGCACTACTTTATTAAATCATTTATTTTTTAAATCTTGTACATAAATATTTTTCATTTATTTGGATTGTTTTTTTTAAGAAATTATTTTTTTTCAAATCTCTATTTATTTCGTTTATTTTGAGTTTTTGTTGTTTGTTTCATGGAATTCTGTTTTTTTTCAAAAACCTTGTTTATTTCGCCTGTTTTGAGTCTTTGTTGTTCCTTTCGAAAGGAACAGCACTTCTGTTGTTCCTTTCTAAAGGAACAACACTTCTACTGTTCCTTTCGGAAGGAAAAATAGTTCCACGGATTGTTTTTGTTGTTCCTTTCAGAAAGAACAACAGTTCCGCAGATTTTTTTTGTTGATCTTCTTAAAGGAACAACACCTTTTGAGTGGATTGTTTTTTTGTTTTAGATTAGAATTTTGAGAATTTCTGATGACTCTTCTAAAGGAAAACATATTATTCATATACAATAATACAAATTAAAGCTTACTATAATCAGCAAATCAAAATAAATCATCATTTTTAAGGAAGTTGTTTAGTAATGATAAGAAAAACAGGAAAAAGGGACATAATCAATAACATGATTTTTCTTCCTTATTACCACTAAATTAATCTGATCGATTATGCTTATCATGTTGGTTCTTCCCATATGTTATAAATTTCTTTGATTTTTATTTATGGAGTAGTAATAAAGGCATATTCTTTTCTATTGATATGTTCAGACTTCTTCCACCATCCCTACTCTTAAGGAGTGCTGAGCCATCCTTTATGTATTAGTAGGAAAGTGTTATATGAAAAAGAAAATATTTACATAGTTCACTAATAATTTTATGATTTGGAAAATGAAGGATAAGGGGTCTCATTAAGAGCCAGCCTACCATAATCATAAGGAAGTCAGTGAAGTGGCATTCCCATCATGGCCACCAAACTAGGGATATGGTCCAATGGACAATTGAAAAAATTAAGGAAGTCCTTGGAACAGGAGGTCTCATCACGAGCCGACCTGCCCACTTTTCACTTCTTCCAGGTGAATGACATTGTGATTTATCTGGTCACCAATCCAGCACAATGGCATCCATTATGACATTTAACAAGCACTTCCTCAGTATAAATAAAGGACAATGGTTCCAAGGGTGAGAAAGCAACTCTGTCAAGGTTATGGACACCTGTGGGCAACAGAGCTCTGTTGATGGTATTGGAGTCACATTTTTACACATCAATAGTCATATTAAACCCTTTTTCCTATATCTCTATTTAAATATCAAATGAAAGTATGAATCCTAAACCTTTGATTTCGAACCTATTATACATGAAAATCATTACAAATCGATTAGTTTGAAGTGAGCAATAAATGCATATGTACTTATGTTTATCTTAAGCTGTCCCTTCTCCTTATATTTGAATCATTACAAACAATTTTATATCTATTAACGATTTATCACACGCATTGATTTCAGTAATTGCTATAATTTGATTGAATGTATCATAATTATGCCTGCTGTTTTTTCCCGCTGTACAACTGCTGTGCCACACTTGCCTCTCTTAATTGACGGTCAAGGATGACCTATTATCTATCAGGGGGGGCGCGGATTTCTGCATGCTGATCAAATCCTGATATTTATTTACATGTATGTGAACCAGATCCCTGCATTCTAGGGAATAACCAAAATTAAACGACATTATTCCAATTCACTGTGCTATGATGTTCCATTGCGATCACTGTATGTTTGGGAAGAACTAACAGTGTGCAGAGATGATGGGAGGATGACCAATTCACAGTGAGCCGCAGGTGTTAGTTGCTTTTGATGTTGCACGAGATATTTTGGAAAGATTAGGATGGATTACATATTTCACAAGGATGCAACAACCCCATGAAGCAGTGGCCACCGAATTTTTACAGAACTTGCAAGAAGGATTCTCCATGGTTAGAGGAAGAAAGATAGCTGTATCTGATGAAATAATTGCAGAGGTGTCTGGCATACCAGCATAAGGAACTATATGGACTCAGAAGGAGCTCAGGCTTCGAGAAACCATGAAGATTTTTCAGGATGATGGACAGACATTGGTTGTCAAAGGAAAAGGAGTTCAGCCAGCATCATTGCAAGAACCATCGATGGAATTGGCCAAGATAGTGCAGGCCTACATAACGTGCGACAGAAGGAAAGACGTGGTAAGACCTCGCCACCTTAATTTATTGCCTATATTAAAACATAAATGCACTATAAATCTGCCTGCATTTTTAAATTACTTACTGCATGATATTTCCCATAATATAAGAAAATCTCAGCACGTAGACATGGTGGTCAGCCACCATTGCCTAATTATATTAATAGTGAGTCGTAGTCTCGTCCAACAACAAACCAACTGGGAAGAGCTGATATTCTCCATTGATGGAGGGTTAGCCTTACCTGCCCCGAAACGGAAGAGAATGGCTCGCTCAATAGCTGATCCATCAACTCACAGATAGTCCCTCCATTCAAAACGAAGTAGGGGGATGATGGAAGGACTTCTGAGTAGTAGTAGCCAACCCCTAGAATTGCACAGCTCAGAGGATGAACAGCCTCTGAAATTGGAGGGAGGAAGTCCTCGTATTGATGAAGAAGAGGAAATTGAAGGAGAAATTCGCTACTCGGATGAAGAAGAAATAAGTCACCACACCAGTGGTGAGAAAAAATCCAGTGCAGAGGAAGGAAATACTGTGGAAGAGGAAATTGAAGGAGAAATTCGATATTCATATGAGGGAGAAGGAAGCTATCATACCTGTGAGGAGGAAAAAGATAATCATAGCAGCAACAAAGAAGGAACAGAGCCTCCTGAAAATGCTACTGTAAGCCCTTTACAGGAAGACCAATTGGCCCAAATTCTGGCCAATATGAGTGACTATGTGCACCCTCATAGCCCTTTGGACCTTAACATTGATATTAATCAGTTGCAGGAGCACTCTACAGTCAACAAAGAAACAGCTAAAGAAATACTGGATGAAACAGAAAACCCTAGCGAAGCTAGGGTTGCTTCCCCTGAAAGGAATGAACAAGAAAAAGAGAACACCGAAGCAATATCTCAACCTAAAAGCCCTCAGGGGATTGCAGAGTCAACCGAGGGTATGATTCCCGAAGAATTTAGCCAAGGGCATATGAGTGTTGAAGAAGAACCCCAAGTAGAAGACCAAGAAGAGAACCTAACTGAAGGCACGGCTGATATGGACCAAAACCCTATTGATCAAACGGGTTCAGATAAAGGAGCAACTATTCCATTAAAAAAAAGGAGAAAATAAACTGAGATTGAAAAGCTTCGGAGGGAACAAATGAAGCTTCACAGACTCGTGGAACAGCTCAGGCAAACCATTAGGATTCTGAGAATGAAAAAAATGCCTAAGCGAGCCCCCAAGAGAAGAAGCATAGCTATTAAGCGAGCTTCGAAAAAGAGAAAAGTGGCTGCTAAGAGGAACCCCCAAGTTGCAGAGGCCATGCCTGAGCCTAATTATGGAGATACGGAACAACAAACATCTATTCCAACACAAGCTATTCCAGAGGGACCCGCTTCAAGTGAAAACATGTAAGCTAGTAGTCAGCATACCTTTAGTGACCCGACACTAGCTAGACTCCAAGAGGATTTGGCACAAACCCGACTAGAAAGGCAGAGATTTGAAGAGGACACTGTCCCTAGGAAGAGATATCAGGAGTTGCAGCAACAGTTGAAGATTATCCATGAAGCAGAAGCTGAAGCTCAGGAAAAGTGTCGAAAAGCAGAGGAAAAGGCTGACAAGGTAATGAACCAATTAAAACTAGCCTACAATCGAATGAACACTCTCTGCTCATTGTACACTGATGTCTTAGCCTGTAGATGCCCTGCCAAAAAATATGCTTTAATTTTACTAGAAATATATTTACAGCTAAAGATTAAGGCAGTTAGGGCAGGGAAATCCATAGAGCTAAAAACTATATATGACTTTGTATCATGCTGAAAACTTTATGGAATCAAAGTACAACGCCTTTTGTGTGAATTTTATTTACATAATCTAATACTTGAAAACGATTGTGAATCAAATCCTAGCCCTTTTGTGGGAGATGTCCAACATCAGGCATTTATTTTCTTTGCTGTAAATCAATTAAAATGGCTTAAAGCCTATAATTCTTTTCAAAGGCAGGAAAATGAATTAGATTTGTGGGTTAGGAGTGAACCTCAGAACCCATTTCAATTTTGGGCTAGGCAGAAAAGTTTGATGACAAAGAAAGGTGTTATCCAAGCATCGGGGCCTGTCCACAAATCAGTTATCTTAAATGGGACAGATTATTTCTTATCCATTAGAAACCAGGCTTATATAGTAGCTAAGGTCCGATGGAGAATTTCCAATCAGAATGTGCAAAATAGAGAACCATTTAATTATAAAAACTTTGGGCTAGTTGCAGACCGCTTGGTTTCCTATAGTCATCTCATTTTAAAAGAAGGAACATTCTAGCTAGGGTGTAGGTTCCAAAGCCCCATTGCATGGTATCCTGCTTCAGACTACAAAGCCATTTACGAACTCCCCGAAGGATAGACAGAGCATGTTTTTGAGGAATTAGCTGCACTACATGGTTTTAGGCCTTTTGATGACAAACCTTATCCAGCTTATTCTTTGACTGCTCTCCATGTGAACTATAGTTTTCATGAGGACATGAAAAAGATTAAGCAGGGGGGTATGTTGGGCAGTGAAAAAGGTATGAAATTACTGTGTATTTTCTCATTCTTTTACTATAGACATACTCCTTTTTACCTTAAGAAGGTAATTTATTATAAGAATTATGGTAGAATGGGAAAGGTTTATGTTTATTATAAAAATATGACTAAAGATTACTTGTTGTTGATAAAACACGAATTAGACGAAGTGAATAGTTGTACCAAAGGTGAGGCTGAGATTAATGCGACTACTGCTCCACCAGCGTTAAACCACATCCAGCCAAAGACAAGGAAATCCGAACGCATTGCCAAGAAAAGGCAAGGGACATCTCAGCTTCGGTCAAAGTAAACCATAGGATAACCAAACGAAAATAAGTGAATCCCTCAGGATGCTTCGATCCTGAGCGATCGTTGTTCAAACTCATCTTATTCCTTGTCTTGTCCATCAGGGTCTGTTATATAAGGCAATGCCTTTGGTGAAGGAGGTTGGAATTTCTCATTATTAAAACATTTCCTCTGTAATATTGTGTTTATTGACTCTCAGCTTTGAGAGAGCAGTCTCTGTAATACTTTATGTTCGATTAATATCAAAGATGCGTTTCGTTTCATCTCTTAAGTTCTGAAGTAGCCCAGCAGTATTTCACTGGCGCTAAGGGCTCGACTCTAGTGGAATTACCTTGCTGTTTGTATTTCTAATCTTTGCTTACTATTGTGTGAAGTTGTGTTTAAAGTTTATTTCAATTGCAGAGTTGATTGACTGTTGTTGGATTGAATACAAATTCACTGTGAGCATTAACGAATTGCATTGCTATTTTATCATCTGCAGGAAGTGCATTCACTGTTTTTTTACCTTGCCATTGTTATAAAGCTTTGTTGTTCTATTAGTTTACAATTCTTTATGATTGTTTCTTTCATGGTATTGTCTGTAAACTGGGTTGAAGTATTGATATTAGTTAAGTTTATAATTGTTGTTCAATTCATTTTGTTGTTCCATTTCTGTTTATTGTTCATTTCTGATTCATAGCTTCAGATTAGCAGATAGATTGGTTACAGTTGCTGTGAATGCATAGGAATTACGAGTTGCTGCTCCTTTCTAGCCTTTGAATTTCCTTTCAGTTATTTTTATCAGCAAGTAGTTTGAGTTCATTTATATTTCTTTAAGAACAAGACCACCAACTGTAGAGAACATTGGTTACTGCTTCCAAGTTCCCAGATTGGTTATCTTGCCTCAGTGTGATTTCAGTTGCATCGATTTCTAAGGGAAGGAGTTACTTCTACTATATCCCTGATCGATGGTTTGCAGATTGATGTAGTTAATATCCCAGAGCATTTTCATTTATGTTACTGTAATTAGATTTCTTTACAAGCATCCGTTTACTCCTGTATTTAAGATTATGTACTACATCTTCATAGAATTAATCTTAGTTAATTGCAGCCTCAGACAGAGTACACTCTTGAAATAAAAAGTCGCTCCTGGATTGATAATTAATGTAGGCTAATTAGGTGTTTCAAAGATACCTTTTTATGACCCAACAGTTGTGTGCATGGAGATCCTTAGTCCTGCTATGTGCGGACCCTGTTGCTGTCTGCACAGGTTGGGTTTTGGGTATTGTAAAAGGATATGAAGGATTAATGAAAGAGAAAGGTTTTTGGAATATTTGAATTTGTTAATGTGACTCTATGATATCTGTTATGTCATGCATGGCTCTATGTGATCTCTGAAAGTAACTGTGTTATTTTTTGATGCTGCATTGACATTTGATCTGAACTTGTCTGTTATACTTTATGCAAGAACAACTACGATAGTTTCTTTATTGTCCTCAATCTGTTGTTTACTATGATTATAAGTGGTATTGTGCATGTGGCTACGAAGGGACCCATAGATCTGGGTTCTATGATATGTGATCTGATATTCGTGAAGTCGAGCACAATTATGCCTAACTTACCTACCCTCTCCCAGGGTGTGGAAACCCAGTTCCAGCACCCTCCAATAATACTTCAAGTAAGAATTTGGCCTATGCAAGCAAGTCACTCCCGAAAGGGCTAGTAGTATAGGGGTTTATTGGCAAACCTTAACCTCTGAACCTGGGTCAGGACCCCTCAAGCCAACAAATGGTTCTGTTGCTAGGACCAGGATCATTTTGAGAGAGGGATCAGGTAATGCCAAGGACGTACTGGAAACCTGAAAGAAAATAAATTGATGAATGGTTCAAACAGCAAGTTCAGGAGTTCACAGTAAAAGAAAACCGCAGTAAGAAGTTGACCACTGAAGAGTGGAAAAATAAGTATATTTTCATGGAGATCTATGAGATCTTATTTGTAACCATTGTGATCAAGCTCCAAGATTGGCTCGCAAGGTTGGTCGAATTTCAGAAGTGTTGGAAGGATGATCGAGTCACCTAGTGGACCCCAGAATTGATCTAGCAGTTAGAGAAGACTGATAACACCATCACTCGCACGGTGGACCACCGGGTGGATAGTGTGCTAGGAGGATTCATGACAAAATTTTCCATCGATCATTTCATCTCCTACTCTAAAGAAGAGAAAATATTCTTAACATGATTTAGGGGTAAGTTTTTGAAGACCTTACCATTGATAATTAAGATATTACTGTGCGAAAAAGGTATTATGTGTAGCCACACCGAATGAATGACCTCTGATCTGGACGGGAGTACGATACGAAGTGGCAAATACTATCGGACCAACCGAGAAGGAGGTAGATTTGTCTACAACCCAGTAAGAGAAGCAATTATGCATATTCCTCCAGCCACACCACTTTCAAATTAGCGTAGGGGTGGGAATTCACCTACACCTCCACCACCACCAGAATACGACATGGCTTCACACAGGAAGTTGCCTACCTTTAAGGGTGTGGGAAATGAAGACATGGATCAGTTCTGGTTTGTCGCAGAATCAGTATGGACTGTGCAAAATGTAGTTACTGGTGTAGTGAAGAGGGTACAACTGTCCCTTGCCTTCGAAGGAAGAGCTTTGGACTGGTACATGGGATACATCGGCTAGCATGTGAACAAAACCATTGAAGATATTAAGAATGCCTTGAAGCAACAATTCAAGAAGACTAAGTCCTACTCTCAAATAGTGGTTGATCTAAAGGACTTCAAGCAAGGGCCTTCTGAGTCGGTGTGGGAGGCCGATCAACAACTGAAGAAGGTGATCAGAGAAGGAGGATTTCAGTTTGATGATAGAAAACACAAGAAACGGTTCATTGCTATGCTACTACCTCACCTACGTGTACCGATGGGTCACCAAACTTTCGAATTGCGAGAAAATACCTGGAAGTCGCTATGAAATTGGAAGCTGCGCCCAGAGATGATACTCAGCTGGGCGTCTATTAGATCTAAGGAAAGCTGGAGGCGATGCAGATGGAGATCCAGAATCTACGAAAGGAGTGAGGAGCAGAGGCTGGCCCTGAAAGATGGTGCATACGATGCAAGACGAATGGTCACATCAAGGATAATTTCCCTCTGTTAGCAAACTATATGCAAGCCGGGGGACCTAGTCTATTGCACACTAGGGAAGTTGTAGGATCAAGTGGGTCGGCGCTATGGTGTGATGATTGTCACGTTGGAGGGTTGCATGACACAAACCACTGTCCTCGCCCTGCTGCATACATCTCAGAAGTAAAGAAGAAATGGTGCAGGTTCTGTAGGTCGGTAGGACACGATGAACATAATTTTTAGACGTATGATTTGATGATCAATCTAGGGAACCTCTATAGGTTACACTCGGATTCATCCTCACCAAGATCTCTCTCGAGCGCAGGGGGCTCCCCAGCCAAGGGTAGGGGAAGCGGAAGAGGTGGAAGCGCAGGTTGGGGATGAGGGAAACTAATCTGTTATAACTATAGAGAAGTAGGACATTTTTCCATGGACTTTCCAAACCTTACAAGGCAATCCTACCGGTATTGCAGATAGTTGTGCCATGTGATTGAAGATTGTCCAATATTAATAGAAAAGATGTAGGATAAGCAGCCAACACCTACACAGAATGTGCAGAGGGTTAAGGCTGAACTGTGGGAAAAATATCCAAGCATAAATTTCATAACACACAGTAGGATGGCCACCGGAGGGCCTGGGGAGAAGACTACAATTGAGCCTTTGATCCAGCAAGCAGTTATCAAACAGGAAGGTTTGGATCTAAAAAAGGAGAAGGAAACATTTTTCACAACCTACAAATACATTTTTGAGGCAGAGGCACCTACTTCGCAACCACCTGAAGACCTCAAGGTAGATGAGGAGGTCAAACCCATTTTACAGGCATGTATGAAGCTGTTGTGCAACCCAAAGGCTATGGAAAATATTCATGCATTAATAGATAGTTGCGCAGCAGGACCTAGCATCCCTCCGGAAGTCAAGGACGTACACAAAATATATAGATATAAGAAACAGACTGGTAGGGAGATGGGGTTGGCTGCACAAATCGTTGATTATGAGATGGATCAAGTTATTTTGGACCTAGGGTTAGATGTGAATGTAGTACCTAAACAGAATTGGAAACAAATGGGGGAACCTAATTTGGAATGGTCCACTATCTAGCTGCGTATGGACAATCAACAAAAGTTCATACCCTTGGGGAGACTATCGAAGATCATGGTGGATATTGCAGGGGTCAGGGTCCAAGCTAAATTCGAAGTAATTCAGATTATAGAAGATGCAGACCCCTACCCTGTGCTCCTAGGCTTGGATTGGGCCATCGATATGGGGGAATCATTAACTTAAAGAAGAGAAGCAAGGTATTCAAAAATAACGCTATAAGGGTAATAGTACCATTAGATACTGCGGAAGGCCAACGTTACACAGAACCAGTGCGCAACAAAGAGGATGTGGATCACATCTATAAGTTGACTGTGTGGGATGAAGACTAGTTCAACCCCACAACAGAGGGAGTACTCTGCTGGGAAAAGGATAGTGAATTTTTCTCCAACTCTGATGGGGAGATAGAGAATTGGAAAAACTAGTTACATGATGTCTCTGTGCTGCGATGTCTTTGGATCATAAATAACTTCCGCTGAATCTCTTCAGAGGTAAGAGATCTAACTTACTTTTATGGTTCTGGCAATGTTAGGGACCTTTTGCAAGTGTTTGAGGCCGAGGTTCCCAAATAACGAAGGTTATGGGCTTGTAAGTTGGCCATGCAGGGGTCACCTGCACAATGGTTGGAGACACATGAGGAGGTGTTCTAGGATTGGGAGGAGTGTCGGGATATGATGATACTACGATTTGAGGCCCCAACCGACGTAAAAATCCAAACGTTCCTTCAGCCCGAAAGGCCATGTGAATATATATGAACCCACTGCCCAAGAGTGGGTTCATATGCTTATTCATGCCCTGGGACCACTTCCCACTACATGGTACTTAGATGCAGAGCTCCATCAGCGCACCCGCCACAAGGATACTTCGAAGGATTAATTTCTGGGAACATTTGGGTTACTAGGTAGGACAGAGGTACTTGACAGAGCTCTACGGGACATTAACATTGTAGCATGGGGTGAATCGCACCGGTATTTCGCACCTAAAGTGCCCACTTGGGAACCTTGGGTACCAAGCATGGTAAAATACTGCAGCCTAGCCCCAAACAAAGGAAAGTAAGATCCACAAGATGTTTCTGACTTAGAATTGGATGAGGTGTGCATGGTTACTGAACCACTTGAACTGTTAATGGATAGCATTGAGACGCACCCCACGTTGGCTAAAATTGGGGGTGCGGTTTTCATATATCCAGAAACTCTCACAACATGGGGACAACTGCATTCACTTCTCGGCCACGCGGGTTATTACAAAAATTTCGTTTGGAGGTATGCAGTGATCACAGCACCTTTGAAAGACTTGCTTACGAAGGCGACCTGGTTCTGTTGGGATGGCACATGTCGGGCCAACATATTTTTGGTTTTGAAGTACTTAGGTATTAAGCCTATGTTGGGGGAAGATGCGTAGGAGGCCTAGGTGTTTAACCCAGGTGTAGTAGGTATGCCAAGCACACAAGAGGTACAAAAAATGGTCGTTAGCACAATAACATCTGATAAAAAGAAAAGGTTACTGTTGAAAGGAGTGGGCCGCTGGCATTTAATGGGGCAGATTTTGAGGATTTTTTACCATTTACTTGATGGTAAGTTCTATGTCAAGTTTACCCTACCATTGGATGCCCACATGCACTATAAAAGGGGTCAAATAGCTCAGACAAGGGTTCTGTCTCACTTGCGTAGCTTGTACTTATCGTCTTTATCTCGAGCGAGCTTGAGCTATAAGATTTTTCAGGTCTGCACTATCCCTTTCATGTCAGATCAACCTCCCCCTTCTGAAAATAGCCACCAAGAGTCGGTATTCATTTTCCATGCTAGGATGACAGCCACTAACCCAGCTGAGCCCTCGACACGTACTACCTCAGAAGTTGAGGAAGTAATGGAGATTGGGTCTAAGGATGAAGAAGTGCTCTCAACACCAGTCACAAGGAAGGGAAAAGAGTAGGCACAGGGCTTAGAGAAGCCCTCCAAAGCTGTGAAATGGGCTTCATGGAAGCCTACGACCTCCCCAATGCATGCCAAGTCCCCATGAGCAACACCTCAGACTTAGGCTGCACAGGAGGAAGCCCTTCCTGCCAATCCGATCAACTGGTTACCTCCCTTCATCCACCCTCACAGGCCCTCGATGTGCATACCAAATAACCTCGATGGCTTGGTTACCTATTTTCAGACACCACTAACCCTGGGAGAGGTCCCTATCCTGAGTGACCCCTGTGGGAAGCTCCATGAGGTCAAATTAGATGATCATGACTTGGAAAATTATGAAGCCTTCCCTGAGCTGACCCCCACATTGTACTTCGACACAATTTATGCTGATGATGGGGTCGCAGTCGTTCCTTAGTGCTAGGTAAGTGGATTAGCCAGATCCGGGCTCTTGAACCTCCTGCGGATGCCCCACTTTGGCCATTACAATTTCACGGATCGACTGGCCCGATAGCTGCTCGCCTTAATTCACGATGGCTGCCTATGGATTCGGGACAGAGTCCCCATAAATGCTATGTTGGTTTACAGAATTATGGGCCTTCCCATGAATGAGTCGCACCCTCTGGAGTGTTTGGGAAAGAAATATGAGGGGGAAATCATCGAATATGTGCGTAAAACCTATCACGTGGAAAGGAATACGCGGGGCTTCGTCATCAAATATATCAGCGACCCTGATACATAGATGGGTACCATATTATTAGCTTGCAAGCTAATGCAAAAGTGCCAGGTCACAACTGTCCATGCATATATCATTCGGCTAGCTGGTCAGTGTGCGAAGGGGGTCTGCATCAATTGGGCTTAATACTTATGCGACGAGTTCTTGACCAACGTCCGCGAATTGCAGGAGTAGGGAAAAGCCTTTTGCTATGACCGCCTACTATTTCTTATAGCCCTAGTTTCCTGGGAAACAGTTTTGGATTCGGTCCTCCCCGAGCTCACCTCAGATATGTGTGAAGAGGCTCGGTATTCCCATTTGTGGGATCCCAAGGATGCGCAGCGCATAAAAGATAACCAAGTCTTCTGGGTCCTCTTCCAGAGTAGCGTGGTACAGCCATCATATCTCTACCTTGGCTATCCCCCATAGTATATGAAAAATAAAAAAGTATTGCAGCATTCCAGGTTACCACACACAACATTCATATCTGCGGCCACAAGGATAAAACATGGAAGTTTCTTCCTTATATAGTAGCAGATGAGGAAATTGACAATGTGATTGCGCTATGGCCTCCTGCCTGGAATATAGGCTTCAAATCAAGTGCAAAAGACACCACAAGTACTAGATCAATGTAGGTGCTGCCACTTGTTATAATCAAGGAGACTGGAGGCCTAGGGACAGACTCCGGCGTAGCCATGAAAAGGGACACACAGCCAAAGTAGACTACCACGAAGAACACCGCAGCTGAAACCAAGGTTAATTCGTAGCTATAAATGGGCACGGATGAAGTAAACATCGGAGGTACAAAGTGAAAAGGCAAGCCTGTCAAGGGACCTTGAAAGAAGCAGTGTGCCCAGTGGAAGGAACGAGATGAGATGATTACGTTGACGAACATATATCTCGAGCAAATCCCAGATGTCGTCACACTGGCCATAAAGGAAAAATGGGTAGCTTTGGAAGAACACCAAAGGGATGTGATAAACTCCATCTAGGTAGAGCTTCGAACCTTGCAGATAAATACAGACACGCTACAGACTAGCGTGGTTCAGTGAGAGATTCCCTTGGCATCTAGAAGTACAGCGCTAGCCACGGAAGAAAGTCGTCTATGTTCCTTACCTAGCGTCGCCCTTGTGATCAGTTCGCTGGACTAGGAAATACAACTCCAAGCAGGTGCAGGAGTGCATTTGAATCTTTCCAATCCACCCCATGAAGAATTGCAGGGTCTCCACACCACTATGTTTCAGGAGATTCACCATCAGGACCAGCAAGTACACCAGCAACTTGGTATGGCCGAACATACCATCGCACAACAGAATGTAAAATTCCTCCTCCTTGTCGCACAACAAGCAGAGATTGAAACTTTAATCCACCAGCTCTTCACAAAGGTTACAAAATAGATCATAGCCACAACCAACCCTTGGGATAAGTGGAAGGATTGCTCGCAGCATTGAAGGCTTTCGGGATGGAAATGCAGGTCATTAAGACACAGTTGGAGCTGCAAATCACTGACTTACAAGCCAAATTGTAGCCTGAAACACCCCCGGACGTACGAGTCCAGTGCGTTGCGCTAGTAAACGCGGCTACAAACACCATTATAGGACAGATTTCTCAGGGTGCCCAGTTACTAGAAACTGCCATGTAGCTATGGACCAAGGTCCGGTGCAATCCGATCCTCTTGCAAATAAATCAGGACTTGCGGAATAAGGAGGAAGCTTTTGAGCAGATCAAGGCTACATTACCCACCTTGGTTCTTGCATAGTGTTTGGCGTGATTAAGGACTAGCAACACCCTCCAATATGAGATCGAGGAACTCTGCCATAAGAAGCATGTCATCGAAGAACACTTGAAGCCTTGGGCTGCCACATCCCTCAAGCTCTTCCAGGATGTTGATGTTGTTGTTAAGCGACTAAACCAGACACTAGAGAGTTTCACTGCTGCGATAGAAGGACCAAAATCACAAAAGGTCATAGATATTGCGTAAAGCATTGCTGCTCAGAGTCAAGAAGTGTTGGCTCCACTAGTTGCAGCCATCAATGCACTGCGCGAGCAGGTAAAGACTCCACCACCACAGTAACTCAGGACGAGTCACAAGATTGTGTTGGGGGACGGTTGGAACAGGGTCTCCTACAAAGCTACGAATCTAGTCTATTTTTTATATTTTTGATTATATTTAGTCTAACACAGGGGTTTTGGGGTGGGTTAAAGCCCCTAATGCATTGTAAGTGGGTCAAGGGTAGACCAAGGGTCCGGAAACCATGGTTTTCAAACCATTGGATGCGTAGGCTAAAGTAGTATAAGTAGTTGAACCTTTTTTGAGTTGTAAGGAGAAAATGAATTAAGATTGGTGTGAATGATGAATTAGTAGATCTGTTTTGGGTTATTGGGGAAAGGACTCCTGTTGGCTGTGTGAGCGGAGATCCTCAGTCCTGCTGTGTGTGGACCCTGCCGCTATCTACGCAGGTTGGGTTTTGGGTATTGTAAAAGGATCTGAAGGATTAATGAAAGCGGAAGGTTGTTGGAATATCCGAATCTATTAATGCGACTCTATGATATCTGTTATGTTATGCATGGTATTATGTGAACTCCAAAAGTAGCTTTGTTATTTTCTTATGTTGCGTTGACATTTGATTTGAACTTGTCTGTTATAATTTATGCAAGAATAGCTACAATAGTTTTTTTATTGTCTTGAATATGTTTTCTAATGTGATTATAAGTGGTATTGCGCACGTGGATGCAAAGGGACCGATAGATCTGGGTTCTGTGATATGCGATCTGATATTTGTGAAGTCGAGCGCATCTCTGCCTGACTTACCTACCCTCTCCTAGGGTGCAGAAACTTGGTTCCAGCACCCTCCCATACTGCTGCGGGTGAGACTTTGGCCTGCGCAAGCAGGTCACTATCGAAAGGGCCAGTAGTATAGGGGTTTATTGGCAAACCTTAACCTTTGAACCTGGGTTAGGACCCCTCGAACCAACAATATCCCTGCCAGCATAATGAATAAACCCTTTTTTGACCACTCTTGAAGCAACTCTTTGAAACCCTATTTATCTGGAGCGACATGCCCTCTCTGTGCCTTGCTCGCGTCAATGGCCCCTTTTTGGTCTAGGGTAGTGCCGATCGGTGTTGGAATGCAGATCATACCCACGCTGATCCGCTTCTAGAAAGTTTTTTAGAAATGGAAGTGAAGCTTTGAGATCTAGAAGCTTCGTGGCAAAGAACTGGTTGGTTTTTTCTTGAGGATAGAGCTGAGCTTCTCCCTTTGGGCTCTTTCTTCCTACAAAAGTGGAACCACCCAAAAAAATAACCCATTTCCCCACCTTAAGTGGATCCATGCTCCCTCCTCCCTTGCTATAAAATGGACAATCTCCCATAGCTTTGTTAGTTAGAAAAAATATAGAAGAACAATAGAGAAATATTCATTGCTATATGTATCGAGCTAGAGTTGGTACCTTTTGCCCTCCACATCAAGTTGAAAGAGTTTTTTGGAGATGTGCTTGAATCAAGACCTATTGAAGGAGAGATGCGATATCAAGGTGTAGCTTGTAACTCCCCCTCTCTATTATAATATAATACTATTGATTCATGTTTTCCATTCTTGCCTTTAATGTTTGATTGGATTCTTAGTTTCCCTAGATGAACTAAGTAGGTTGTATATGCAAGATATATGTTATGCTTTCACATTTGTTGTTGTTTGATCCCTTGTGCAGGTAACCAAGTGCCGATGATGACAAAGATCTGACTACAAAGCACAAAGGATCCAAGGATTCAAATGAGGATTAGCATCAAATTGAGTTAGGTGATCTATTCACAATCTGCATGCATTTACAATCTAGGAAAGTAGGCTTCTAATTGTTCCCAATTGTTAGTAGACCCATCCTAGCACTAGAGGGATCATCTCATTCCACAGAGAGGATTTTCCTGCATAACAAATTGGTGACTCCGTTGGGGAGTGCTAGCCTATAAGTCTCCTGTTTTCAATTTTTTATTTCGTGTTTTTTCATCGATTTTCGTTGAGTGTTTATATCCTTGTCTCTGTAACTCCTATAATTTCTTACAGACTTTTATCTCTTCGTTGAAGTGATAAGCCTGGTGTCAATTTAGAAAATCCTTTTCTTTTTTCGTCTTCTCCTCGATTGGCATTGGTATTTCTCTAACAGTCACTTCGATCAACATTGAATTTGTTTTACACAATCATGCTTTTACCCTTCCAGTGTGGGTTGCGGCTTAACAGTCGCACTGATTTCTATGTGTAACTTTTATAGGGTTTCCTTCATTTGGTCAGCCAATGGGCATTATCCTTCTAAGATTTCTTTATTTTTTGAATAGGTCTTGTTCTTCTCTATTTAGTGACATTTCTGGTTCAAATTTTCCACCTTTGGTTGTTTGTTTTGCAAATCTACTAAATCCTTGTCTTCCTAGGGTTTTTAGGTGTCCTCAGGTCATCTGAGTGGTTTCTTACTTTTTTTACTTCCATAATTCCCATTGAATCATGTCATTTCATGCCTTTCAGGCTTTGTGTTTGATTGAGTTTCATCTTTCGGTCGGCTCTCACAGATAGCATTTTTCAAGTGTCAACTCTAAATGCATTTGAGTTTCTGTTTTCCATCAAGCATAGATTACAATTTCTTGTCTTCCGACTAAAGTTTGTTTTCTTTGAGTGATTAATCAATGTGGGAATGAAGAGTGATTTTTTTTGAAGAAAATGGTTTAGGTCTCTCTTTGTTTTTCAAAATCTTTGCCTCTTATATGTATTTTTGAGAGATTTCATTAGTACTCGAAGCATTGTTGATTAATTTGAATTCTAAATTTCGTATTGAGCTTATAAGAAAAATACAAAAATATTTTTGTTTCATTTCTATTTAGAAAACGAAATTTTCATATCGATTCACTTCTAATTGAATTTAGTGAAAGGAATAAATTGTAAAAATTTTGTTTCGCTTTAAAATTCTGCACTCGAAGAAAAATTTCAATGTCATTTTATGCATTTTTTTTGTTTTTGTGCTGGTTGTGTGAGTTTCTCTCTCCTTCATTAATGTAGCATTCATCAAAATGAATGGTTCCTTTCTCATTTAGATTCATCTTATGGGTTCAGGTGACATTGGTAGGAATTTGAAATCGATACATAATTCAAGGTCAACCATAAAATTTATTCAATCAACTAAGGAGCGTATGGAGCCTAACAAATCAAATTTTGAGGTCTAGGCTAGAGACATGTTTCAGTGTTTGCATTAAGCATAGGAGCTGTCTCTAACAGTCTATGTTACAGCTCGGGGGTGATATGAGATCCCGTATATGGAAGTATATTGATGTATGAAAGTATTTTTTTGGATGCTCTCATCAAATGGTTACGCATCAGACAACACTAATACATATTTTAATTCCCATATACCATCGCATATATTTTGGGAAACACCATTAGGCTACAAGCCTACCATAGGTAATTGAGTCGGTCGCCTTGTATACGTGATACATTGAACACAACATTTGGGGATATTGGTTGTCATATGTTAAGTCCTTGGTAATTTCTCTTTCATTTTATCACCAAGGTGTATATTGCAATTCACGGCTACTTGGTAATCCTTTTTCCTAGTTTACCCCTTTTGATTTGTTTTTTTTTTTTTTAATTTCTAAAATTTATCATCCATGATAACATTTTACAGGTGCTCATATTAGATTGAGATCAATAGAAATGGTTGTTGAGTTTATCAACCAAGGAATCCCCTCATATGGAACACCTGGTCCTCTTCCTTCTTTCGAAAATGTTGGTGCTCCGTATATGGAAATGTTGTCCCTCCCGAGATTAACCATTATTATGTTGGTTTGGTTTTTTTTGACCCTTATGGTTTTGAACATCCAAGTGGTTTCTCAACTCAGTTCTTCTCCACCTAAACCATGTCAGCCCCATGTTGATCTTAAGGTTGACCCCTCGCCTTCTTCGCCCATTTTTTCACCTCGTTCTTCCTCTTCGCCTGGTGGAAGTCTAGATTCTTGTAACCAGGTGGCTAAGAAGAAGAAGAAGAAGTCGAATAACAACAAGGAAAATAAGCAGGGGGGGGAACCAACAAATATTTCTACCCATGCGACTAATGTTGAGAGACCTCTTGCTATGTCCCGCAAAGTCAAATTCCCTTGCAAGCTATGTGAAGGTGACAACCTTCTTCATGATTTTCTTGGTATTCCCAAGGTGTTAGAAGTGTGGTTCGTTGCCCTGATTTATCCTTCATCATCAACCTCTAGGCGTCACGTTGATGATGAGCTTTCGAGTAGAGATAATAAGACTCATAAGAAATAGGGTAAAATCAAATTTCCCTGTAGGATGTGTGAAGGGAACCATATCATTCAACTTTTTCCTTATATGGATGCAGCTTATAATGTGTTGGATACCATTTTAGCTCCTGGGTCCTATATTCCCATTGGTTACCAGAATTTTTCTTTGATTTCTCTACTAGTTTATCAACCCATTGATCGAGATTCATCCCTAGTCAATTCCACTCTCTCTAAAATTTAGTCTCCCGTGTCCATTTCCGACCAATCATTGGTTGAGAAAAAGGTTGAATTAATTCCACTTAAAGTTCATCAGGTATTTTCCATCGACAGTGGGCATCATCCCAGTGAGGTTCTCTTTGTTTCCTCTGCTCCCCTAGAGCCAAATGGTGATCCTCCCATTTCCATGATCCAGGAGGGTGATCATCCAACTCTCGTTGCCACAGTTCAAGAAGGTGATCCTCCCGATCTCTTTCCTGGAGACCAGGAGGATAGTATTTCCACTCTTGTAATGCAAGGGGACAATCCTCCTTTTCTTATGGCACCCCCTCCATGTATTTTGGTCGCTTCCTTTGATTAGAGTCGATTCATGGGATATCGTCTTCCTTCTTACATGCCCTTTGAGATCACCGTATATGCTTGCAATATGGTCATACCAGGTGTGATTATAGATGAAGTCACATCATTTAGTATTATGTCCTCAACTACTTGGAAAGATTTTGGTTCTCCGCCACTTGTGCCTATTACTAAAAATTTGTTGGCTTTTGACAAATTAAATAGTCGACAGTTAGGTATCCTTCCGAATTTACCTATTACTTTTGGAGGAAATATTTTCTATATCGACATGATGGTTGTCTAAGGCCCATTGGATTTTAAATTAATCTAGGGGTGAGACTACTCTTATGTCATGGGAGCGCTTGTCTCATCCCTCTTTCGCGTGATTTTTTTTTCACACGAAGGTCAGATCGTGACCATTGATCGACTTTCATTCTTTGGTCTCAATGTGAAATCTAGCCTATCGTCATCCCTTCCTGGTCCTCACCTGTCGATGGTATCTTCCCTACCACAGGTTGATTATGTGGCCACTTTTTCATTTCCCTCATCTAGTGATAGTGTCGTCATGTACCGTCACTGGGGGCATTCGATCACAATCTCTGAGATGTTGTTCTCCCATCAGATGGGAACCTCTTGGAAGCCATGACTTCTTATATATCTTGATCAGGTCATCATAGCATAGCTCATTTTCTTGTGTGAAGCTAATTAAATAATAAAACAAGATCGTTGAAAAAAAATTATTTTCTTGTGTCAAGCTCTATAAAAAATAAAATAAGGTGTTATGAGGATAGTTCTTTTACTGTGTCAACCTCATTAAAAAATGAAACAAGTTCCCTTTTCAATTCGAGTCTGTTAAGTCCCAATATTAATAGTGTAGTCCCTTATTATGTTAGTGTAGCCCCACTTATTGTTATTATTGTACCCTTGTAACCCCCATATTTTTATTATTTTTCCCTTAAATTATTATTGTTAGGTCGGCTAGGATTACATTGTGGCCCACTAGGATTACATTATGCCCCATGGACTCCTATATATAGAAATGAGGTTTTCTAAATTGTATCATCCAAGAATTTTTCATTTATGTAATGTATTGGAGGTTGCCCCCTCGAAGTGGCTCATTTCTAAGGCGTTGATATCTCTTTTCTTCTATTTTTGGAGCTGGTTACACAACATTTGTTATCAGAGCTTTGGATTCTAGGGTTTCGCTGCTCCAAACAGGTCATCGTGGCATTTTCGCTGTAATGTTTTTCTCGACGTTTGAGCAGAGAATTTTTTAAGGTCTTATTCGAAATCTTGAGAAACATATAAAAGTTTGAGGAGCTTGGTTCATAATATTTCGGAGATATGATCTGTGGAAGGTAGTGCTTTTTCAGGCTCCTGAATTTCATCTCAAAGAGGTGATCGTGGGAAAAGTTCAATAACTCTCTCTCTGGCAATCAGATAGGAGTGCCATAAAAATTGGTCGCAATTAAATAGACTTTAGTTTCTTGGCTATCAATTTCAGAGACAAAGGACGAAATAGTGACACGTGGCAAGTTGTACAATCTCGCTCTACTGAACCAGTCTAGAATTAGGTCATTGTGGGAGATTGGACACAACTTTGTCTTGAAGAATCCAAATCAGGTAAAACCTATGGAATTCAAAAGAGAATTCAGAGGGCTACTTCAGTCCTAAATTTCAATTATTGAAGGGCCGCAATCACATAGATAATCCAATTTCAATATCGAGCTCCTCAAAAGCAAGAAAAAGGTGTGTATTGTTTTTTCCGAATTGCATAAGTCTTGTTTGAAGAATCAAGTTGAATTGATTCCAAGGGAATATTGAAGAATTTTTTTCAATAATGGGTTCCATTATGCCTCCAAAAAATAATTCCATACCCATTAATCCCTCAAAAAGCTATACTATGACACATGAAGAGGAAGAGTTACAGTATGAGATATCAAAGTTACGGTACCAAGTGCAACAAGTTTCGATCTTACGAAGAGAAATTGAAGATGAAATAGATGGTTTAAAAGCAGAAATGGAGGCTAAGTTGGATGGTTTGAAGGATCAAATAATAGCAAATATGGATGATAAATTAGTGGAAGATGACATCGAGCATCAACAACAAGTTCTCCAACTCTAAAAGGATAACCTAACTTTGGTGCAGAATCTAATGAAACAACAGGAATATCAACATCACATCGAAAGAAGTTTTGAAGCGGTCAAAAAAATAAGAACTCGACAAGTACGATCAATTTCAGTGTATCTCAGCAAGTGGAAAAACTTTCTTGTAAAAGATTCCACATGGGAGGATGAGAATTTTATACAGAAGCATCAAGAAATAATCAAGCGTTGAGGACAACACTTGTTTGAAGGAGAGGGGCATGTTAAGTCCCTATATTAATAGTGTAGTCCCTTATTATGTTAGTGTAGCCCCACTTATTGTTATTATTGTACCCTTGTAACCCCATATTTGTATTATTGTGCCCTTAAATTATTATTGTTAGGTCGGCTAGGATTACATTGTGGCCCACTAGGATTACATTATGGCCCCATGGACTCCTATATATAGAAAGGAGGTTTTGTAAATTGTATCATCCAAGAATTGTTCATTTATGTAATGTATTGGAGGTTTCCCCCTCGAAGTGGCTCATTTCTAAGGCGTTCATATCTCTTTTCTTCTATTTTTGGAGCTGGTTACACAATAGAGTCTTTGGTCAGATCTCGTAAAATCCGAGTCGACTCTTTCATTTGATCTCATAATTTAACCTTCACTCCATCCACCTGTTAGTAACTAACAGTCTACTTCGATGAATTCACTGAAGCTTGGGGGCATGTAACTCAAATTGAGTCACCATGCTAGGGGCATGCCAAAATTTTTCAAGAATAGTTTATATTTGTTTCAAGCTTGTGTAAAAATGAAACCAATTTCCAAGCATGGTTTTCCGTTTTTTCAAGGTTGCATAAAAAAAAAACCATTCTCATTTTCCCTCTCGTGATTTCCTTTTTATCAGCCTATTTTCCAGATGCCCCTTGGTTTTTCCATTCCATCATCACCATCTACTTGGACAATCATATGCTTCACGTGGTTGTTTTATCCATTCCTGAGGAACTGCTGTAATGAGTGGTCTTGTTGGCCAATCTCTTGACCTTTACTTGTTCTGAGGAGTTCCACCATAACCAGAACCAGTTTCTATCCATTATACCACTCGTTCCTCCAGGAGGAGTCAACTTTGAACTCTTTTTTTACTCTTGAAAAATGAAAATATTGGCGAGTTCTTGTTGTTTTGAGCTCGCTAAAGTGCATGAGATGTCATTTACCTAGTATAGGTTTACCCCTTTTTTGGTTTGGGATAAATGATTTACAAAAACGGAATACCTTAGTCAATCATGACTAAGAGGTTCTCTCACACTTCGTTTTCTACCTTTTCGAGTATGAGGAACTATTTAAGAAAAGGGCCATCTAGTGTTTTCTTTTCACCTCTTTTCAAACTCTCTTAAAGATGAAAATGTGTTGAGTTTCACCTTTGTAAAACTCATTAAAATTTAATGGCATTGGATCCGTCATCATGATGACACTGAGTTCCTCCTTCCTACGGCTCGTAAAATGTACTAGGATGGATTTTTCTAAAGGGAAAACTTATATCACAAGCATATGCTATCCCGTTCAATCTTGTGTACAAAAATAATTGGGGCACTCGCTAGAAATGGTGGGGGGAAATGAAAGCATTAATCGATTGTTTTAGAAGTATATCGCTCTTGAACATGACACATCCTCTGTTTTGTGTCGGGTTGGGGATATTCTGCATTTGTAAATTTGACTCCATGGGTTTGGGAAATCTGTTTTGCCTCTCATGCCATTAAAATTATTCTCAAACATAACCTCTAATTCCATTTGAGTCAAATACTGCAAACCTCCAGAGTCATATCTCTAATATGTTCAAGATAAGTTCCTTTTGTGTGTCATTCATTGCCTAGTTCTCTGATCAATGTAATTATTATCTTATTTCCTTCATCTCGTGTCCATGATGTGGGATACATTATGGCCCTCCTTCGATGTATCAATTGTTTTCAACTTCATCACATTATCTGGGAAGTTGATCTAGAGATCCTTTTTTCCAGTACCTTAGAGCCTGCATGCCTTAATGGAAGGTTATTTGCATCCAACGACAGGCTCACATCATTGGTCATCGATCCGGTAATTCCACGAATGTTCGATGTCAACTTCTTATTTGTATCTCATGGATTGTACTGCTAGTACCTTGAGAGCCATTTTCATCATTGGTGGTTTCTCTCATCCTTGTTAACAGTTTACATCATTGACTAGTAACCAGGCGATTTTCTTGCGTGTTGGACTTCAACTCATTTATTTACATGCTTGAATTTGTACTTGATTGGGTTGTGATGGAGCGTAAGACACTAGGTTTTGTCTGATAAAGCCTAGGCTACAAGGCGATATGTATTATTCATGATTTTACACATCACTCTTTCATTCGGATGGCCGCAACACCTTGTGTCTATATTTGTGATCCTCTTTATTTGGATGGCTATGACCATACCTCGGATCCTATTTCATGATCACTTCTATGGATGGTTGTTTCCATACCTCATGTCATGTGATTATTTTAGAGACATCATTTTATGCATATATGTGCATGTTTTCGCAGGTTTTCCAACGAAGAAATCTTGGTCCTGGAACGTATTCATAAAGCATTTCATCCCTCACTCTCTTTCGACCTTCATCCTTTAGGGGGCATCTGTTACACAAAAATTTGTCACTATCCCTGTACTCCCCATTCTTGATCCTAAAAACCCCTAATAGTGATCCCTGTGTATATTTTCCATCATGAAAATGTGCCATCATATCCCTTCTAGGACAATGAATAAACCCTTTGTTGACCATTCCTGACGTAGCTCCTTCAAACCCTAATTACCTGGAGCGGCGTGCCCTCTCCATGTCTTTCTCGTGCCGATGGCCCCTTTTTGTTCTAGGGCAGCGCCAATCAGCGCTGGAATGAAAATCATACCTACACTGATCCTCTTTTGGAAAGTTTTTAAAAATGGAAGTGAAGCTTCGAGATCTAGAAGCTTCATGGCAGAGAGCTGATTTTTTTTTCCTGAGGATAGAGTCGAGCTTCTCCCTTTGGGCTCTCTGTTCCTACAAAAGTGGAACCACCCAAAGTGATAACCCATTTCCCCACCTTAACTGGATCCATGCTCCCTCCTCCCTTACTATAAAATGGACAATCACCCATAGCTCTGGTAGTTATAACAAAGATAGAAGAAGAACGGAGAGATATTTGTTTCTATAGGTATCAAGCAAGAGTTGTGACCTTTTTCCCTCCACATCAAGTTGAAAGAGAGATTTGGAGAAGTACCTGGACCAGGACCTGTCGAAGGAAAGCCGCGACATGAAGGTGTAGGTTGTAACTCTCCCTCTCTATTTGAATATAATACAATTGATTCATGCTTTCCATTACTGTCTTTAATGTGTGATTGGATTCTTAGTTTTCTTTGATCGACTAAGTAGGATGTATATGCAAGATATACATTATGCTTTCATGTTTTTTTTTGTTTGATCCCTTTTCAGGTAACCAAGTGCGGGTGACGACAAAGATCTGACTACGGAGCGTGAAGGATCAATAGATTTGAAAGAGGAATAGCATCAGATATAGGTAGGTGATATATTCACGATCTGCATACTTTTACAATCTATAAAAGTAGGCTTCTAATTGTTCCCTGTTGTTACTAGACCCATCCTAGGGATAGTGGGATTGTCTTTGTTCGCAGAGAGGATTTTCCTACATAACAGCCATGTGTAGCTAAAGTGATCTCTTTTTGTACACTTGAATTAAGAATTCATTCTAACACTTGTAAATAAGTTTCCTATAACATTTATAGGGTTTCCTATAGTGTTGCAGGAATCCTGTAGCTACTAGGACTTTACTGTAGAAATTATAGTTACGATTAAAAATTGAGTTTTCTTCCTACTTGAAAGGTGAAATGAGTGAATGGGTGGATGTTGGATTTTTCCATGCTGGGTGTAAGAGAGGAGAGAGATAATAGAGGAGGAAAACCACCTTTTATCAACAAAATTTGTCCTGGTTAACTTTCTGTAGAAAATTTTTCTTTCTTGTAGCAAATATTTTTTTCCTGTAGAAACTTCCAGTACAACATCTTGTGCCTGTATTAATCCTATTTCGCCTGTAACAACTCTATTTCACATGCCAATAGGTGGTGGGTCCACATTTTATTTTCTCTCTTTTCTTTTTTCTTTTTTTTCAATTTTTCTTTTTTTCAAATTTTTCTCTTTTTTTTTCTATTTTTCAAAATAAACTCAGAGTTATTTTTATGTTGATTGAGTTCACCCTCAGTTACCCCTTGGCACTCCTTATCTTCCATCATAACTTAATTCTTACTATCCACTTTCTCAATTCCTCTTTACTTTTGTCTTGTTCCTCTCCCACATGTGTGTGTGTTTTGGTGGAAAAGTGAAGCTAATTGGTAGATAAGGTTGACGTTACTCTGCTACTAATTTTGGCTATAAAAAAATTTCCTTCTCACACTTTTAATTTTTTTCTTAAGCTAGAATATCTTTGAAGAAATATTTATATGATTGCATATCTAAGCCTCACCCTTGATGTGTTTTTTCATGTGATATTGACACTACTAATATCATTGTTGAAGCTTCCTTTGGTGGTTCTGAAGCTACTACTCATGATCCAGAAGCTGCATGTGATAATTTTCTTGAGGTTCTATTGTTGATAACCTTGAATATGGAGGTCTTAAAGGGTTTTTTATTGTTGTTTTTGTTGCTTCTTCACATCCATGAATAAAATTTTGTTGCTGAGATGTTCATGATGTGAGTGTTGTAGTTGATGATTTAATTTTTGTACAAGTCTTCATATCATGCTGACTTTTTTTACTGATATATTTTTTCTATGTGTAGTCTTATCTCAATGTCCAATATTCTGCTGGTGGAGTGGGTGGATTTATTCCTAAATAGGGTGTGCTCTTCTAAATTTCATAAATGGACTCATGATGCTCAAGGTGGTTGGATCTTCCACTCTGTGGGTGAAAAAAATTGATGTTGAGTTTTGAAGTGACTATATAGGCGGACAACCCCCTTATAGAATGCTTGATTTAGGCGTAGCTCTCAAACAGTAGATCAAATTCACCTGAAAATTTTTTAGCATAGTACTATCATCCATATGCACCTCCTAATAAAAGACATCTTGGCCATTGGATCCCCGAATATCAAGAAAAAATAAAAATAGTTGTAGGTGATGGAGGTCGATGTCTCACAATCAATGAACCAGAAATTGACAAAATTTCTTGAGAATGTTACCATCATGAATATGCATATCCCCCTAAAAAATCTCAAAAAATGGATGTACGATTTTTGAGATATAATAAAAACAATTTTCTACTAAAAGCTAGGACTTTCTTGTAGCAAAAATAGGGTTTCTTATAGCATTTTAGGACGTCGAGGAAAATGAATGAGAAAATACTAGAAATTATGGGTGGATGTTTGAAATGGATGAGGGTAATGGATTGGCATGATGTAATTCATTTTGGAGCATCCGAGAAAAGGAGGAGGAAGTCCAATTTTGACTTCCTTGGACCAGGGTTTTGACGAACTTTTTCTTTTGGTGCAAACTTTATTTTTTTGCTTCTTGCAAAGGTTGGAGAGCATGTACATTCATTATAGAGAGATACATGGAAATATCTACTCTAATTGAAAAAATATATATTTCAAGTACAGGAATACTTCCAATGGAGCCGTGTGTATATCAAGATGACAGATAGAGTCACGTGTAGGCTTGAAAGACATTCTTTGACATGTACTTGGATATGAGAGACCAACTTTGTTTGACTAAGATGATATCAAGTATTGTTGAAGAAGAGTGTGTTGTTGCAACTTAATGAATTTTTAGAACCATATTTCAATATAGCTTTGATTCCCTTGATTTTCTTTCTTATCGAGATCATTCTTCACGTCTTCTTCTACCATGAAATTCAAATCTTCCTCTTTTTGTTGATTATTCTCTTGAACATATGGAGGAAATGATCGTAAACATGAGGGAAATTTGTCAATATTTGATTCTAATTTCTACTTTTTATCAAGTGCACCCTCTAATTCTTTGATTCTAATTTCTACTTTTTATCAAGTGCACCCTCTAATTCTTTGATGAGGGAAATCTACTTGAATATTATTCTTCTCGATGTTGTCGTTCAATGACGTCAAGAAAATATCTTTTTTGCAATACCTTTCTTGAACTAAGGTGAATACCATTTACATCAATAGGATATGTTTGGTAGTATTGTACCTCAGCATTGTAAGTGGGCTGAGATACTTCATTGTGTGGGTTTGAAAATTGTGGTACAGGTAGTTGAGATGGTGCTCTGAAATGACTGTACTAGTTTTTTTGTGCTAAGTGTCTTTTCAGTGTAAAAACATGTGCATAATCAGTTAATTATTTTTCCTGAGCTTTAAGGTGTTTATCCATGAATTGTAGATTATTTTTAATGAATTAGAAGCATCAAAAAAGCTTAAATAACACTGAAAAGTAGTGTAAAATAGAGAAATAAGTCACCACATGAAATTTACACAGCAGACATGATGAAGCAGTTCACCCCTCCTAGGTTACATCTGTTGGTCCAACTCCCAATGGCATGTCCATGTTTCATTATGCCAAAAAATTTTCTATTAAATGTAGTTAAAGTGTTCTAATGGTTGTTTTCTCTACACAAATGGCTCCAGGATGCTCTAATTAGTCAAAAATGACTCTTCATTCACTCAAAATGGTCGAAAATTGGGTCTCCTACACATTTTCCCAGTTTCACCTAGGAAAGCTCCACTAAAAGTGCAGAACTCCACTTCACTGGAGTTAAAATTGGCATAGGCCGCCAAAAATGGTGCACCCCCTAAATTTCTGATGACTTGAACGCATATTAAATGTTAAATTATTTGAGTGGTGGCCACATGCACCCCCAAACAGTTACATAAACCATCGAAACTCAAGGCATAGACTGCAGTTGTAACTGTGGTTGATTGTTAAATTGTGGGTTGATGTGTCGTGGGTTAGCACTTACCACAGAGATGTTGGAAAATATTACCTCCATGTTACAATGTAATGTGGAACCACTGGTGGGTTGGGACCACCGGCAGTTTCATAACCCCATACACCATTTCATTAAACCTTAATAAAAACCCGCACCATTAGGGGTTAAGAACTAATGCAGAGAACAGACGGTAAGACGTGTGCATGCCCAACGGGAGGTCTAGGGATTGATTCTTGCAGACCCTCAACAAAATTTTATTATGCAATTGCAGGGCCACATGGCTGCCTCAGGGTTGACCACATGGAAACTTCTAATTGGCCCTTCCAACCCCATACCTTCCCTTAGAAACTTTACACTTGTCCTCCAATGGTTGGTCCCGAGAAAGGTATATTTCAAGGAATATTCTTTTTTCTGACTATATATTCCACTTGTTGACTAGGCATCCTAGTCAAACCTGGTCAAACTATCACAATTTTACTTGTTTGGCATTTCGATCAGAATGTGATATCTTCCTCATACGACATCGGTTTTTCAAATAGTTCATCACACCAGAATCAGGAAGACGAGATCTACACAACCATCCTAGTTTCAACCCAATCATATAATTTTTAATTTTGAGAAAAATTTATGAACTCCTAATCAATCCTCCCCATTGGGAAGCTTTTGGACCCCAAAAGACTTGATTTCCTGTTAAGTAGATGAGGGTACATCTCCCCCACCTTTCCAACCTCCATCCATTTTTCCTTGCTTGGTTTAGTGCCTTTGAGCCCAACTCAAAGGTAGTCAACAATTCCCCTCTTTGATGCTCTTGTCCTCCTGTCAAGAATTGTTTCTTCTTTAAGCTCATCCAAAAATTATGGTGAGAAATATTCAATAGAAGGTAGTTGAACATCACTTCCTTGATCATCGATCAAATATGGCTCATACAAGCATAATTTTTCAACATTAAAAATTGAATACATTTGCATGTAAGAAGGCAAATCAAGTTGGATTGCATTATTACCAACTTTCTTTATGATCTTGAAAGGACCATAGAAAATGGGTTTGAGGTTTTTACCTTCCCCTTGCATCCGTTCTTTGCTAATGTGCAACCATACCTCATCTCCCTCTTGAAAATTGTGATCAACCTGATGTTTGTCATGCCTCTCTTTGTATTTTCTTTGACTTTTCTCAAGTTGTTCTTGAACTTGTTGATGTATAATTTGAATTTTCTCAATGAACTTTCATGCCTTATCAATGTCACTATGGCCATCAATTGCAACATCCTTCCCAAAGATGAAGTATAATGGGGATTTTGGCAAATACCCAAAGCATACTTTAAAAAGTGAGGTTTTTGTTGAAGAGTGTTTTGCCCGGTTGTAAGTGTGTTGAATTTAATGTAGTTTTTCATCCCACAACTTAGGATGTTTGCTGCATTATCCTCTCAATAGATGCACAAATATTCTGTTCACCACCTTATTTTTTCCATTTTTTTGTGGATGAAAAGTGGTACTCTTTTTCAACTTTGTGTCCATCATTATCCATAGATTTTACCAAAAAATCCCAATGAACTTGCAATCCCTGTCACTAACAATAGAAGTGGGCAATCCAAATGAACCCAAACATTTTGAAAATAAAGTTCAGCAATAACGGTTTTCTTACATGGCATAAGTATACACATTTTACTGAATCTATCCACAACTACAAAAATATAATAACATTTCTTTCTTGACGTAGGTAGACCTCCAACAAAGTCCATGGAGGCACTCTCCCATGGAATTGATGGTACTGGTAGTGGCGTGTACAATCCAAGCTTCCTATTAGTAGGCTTACTTGTTTCACACATAGAACAACCTCTTATAAAATGTGACACACTATCTCCCATGCGAGGCCAATAACAATAACTCTGTCGATGCGCCACTGATTTTCTTATCCCAAAGTGTCCAACAATAAGAGAGCAATGAGCTTCTCTCATGACACTTAGCATCTCTCCTTGTGGAATACATAGCTTGCCCAAATGAAATAGCAAATTGTTATGCATGTGATCATATTTTTCTTTAACTTGATTCCCTTCACTCGAACTAGCATACACATCTTGGAAATCAATGTCATGTGCATATTGTTCTATGTAACTCTCATTTACAAAATAATCATTTTTGAGTAAAGTAGAAGCACTAATGATTTGTCTTGAAATCATATCTACAATTTTATTGAATATACCTTTTTTGTACCTTATAACCAATTGAAACTATTGAATAAATCCCATCCACCTGAAATGTCTTGATTGTTGCAATTTTGTTTGCAACTGCAAGTACTGTAATGGTTGGTGATCGGTATGTAAAATAGTCTCTTTACCCATCAAGTAGTGTTTCCACTTCTTGACACTTTGTACCAACGCATGTAGTTATTTGTCATATGTATGATAATTAGTCACAACACCATTAAAAGTTTCAGAATGAAATGTGATAGGTTTACCATGCTGCAAAATTACTGTGCCCACGGCATAATCACTAGCATCGGTTTGTATCTCGAATGGTTGTCTCAAATTTGGTAGTGCAATGACTAGAGCTGAACTGATCCTATCCTTTAAATCTTTGAAAGATTGTTTTTTTTTACCTCACCATTGGAAGCCTTTCTGCAAACTTGTCACTTCATGCATAGGAGTTGTGACGGAATAAATGTTAGCAATAAAATTCCTCGAATATTGAGCTGCTGCAAAGAAAATTCTTACCTTGGTAACTGTTTTGGGTGTAGGCCAATTCACAATGGCTTCCACTTTAGAAGGATCAATCCTCAATTATCCTCCTCCTACAATATGTCCCAAATAGATGAAAGAAGTCTTTCCAAACTCACATTTTGACATCTTAAAAAACAATTTCTCTTTCTTGAAAATATCAAGTACTCTATTCACATGCACGACATGATCTTCTCGTGTTTTACTGAAAATAAAAATGTCATCTAAGTACACAATCACAAAGTCATTGAGGAATGGTCGCAAAACATTATCCATAACTCACATGAAATTTTTCGGTGCATTACATAAACCAAAAGGCATAACTAGCCACTTAAAGAGTCCTTGTTTGGTTTTGAATGCAGTTTTCCATATGTCACTTTCTGCAATTCTTACTTGATGATTTCCAGTTCGTAAATATAACTTAGTGAAAAAAATTTCTTCTTTTATATGACCATGAAAATCATCTATTCTTGGGTGTGGGTAACAATTTTTTTCCATAACCATGTTCAAAGCTCGAAAATCTACACACATGTGCGAAGTCCCATCTTTCTTTGGTATCAAGACTATGGGTGAACCACATGGCAACGTGCTTGGCCTTATGACTCCTTTATCCAACATCTCTTTGATTTGCCTCTTTATTTCAGCATTATCCATTATCGACATGGGATACATACCGATGTTTGGAAGAGGACAATCCTACTGCAACTAAATCTCATGTTGAATTTCCCTTTTTTGAGGCAATCGTGTTGGCTCCTGAAACATCTCATGATGTCCATTAACCACATCATATAAATATGTATTCAACTTAGGATCTCATCCTTAAAAATATTCAGGATTAATATTAGCTTTAGGCTTAATCATAAGAAGAAAAAAAATATTACTTGAATTTACCAGCCTCTTTACCTGTCCAGCATTTACCATAGCAATGTTTGTTTTCTTGCGATGTGCTCTAAAAATGAACTCCTTGCCAACTTTGAATAAATTATAATTTTTCTCATGCTGATAGAAGATATCTTTCCTATCATACAAGTAAGGAATCCCTAATACAATACCAATAAGGTCAAGCGGAACCAAATCTAATTCAACTGTGTCAACAAAGCTTGCAGTGATTGCAAACCTCAATACATTTTTTTGAAACTTGTAGATTTGCATCCTTACAAATACAATCCAATGGATATGGTTTTGGATGTGGTATGGTATCAATGTTAATTTTCTTGAAAAAATATTCATAGGTTAAGTTTTCTTGTGACCCACTATCAAACAATGTGTCGATATTGGTATGTTTGGATATGACCCTCACATGCAACCGTTCTATTCTTTCTTCTTCATTTGGAGTGTTTATGTGAAAATTTGATGTACTAGTGTTGGGTTTATTTTCAATTTATTTTCCCTTCATGTTCTTAAATCCCATAGCTATGATTTTAAACTCATCGCCTAAATCAGATCTTAAATCATGTTGAGTTGTAGCAGCATTTTTCTATTTCCCTTTTTTATTGGGTTTCTTTGGCCTCAATTCAGGATGTAATTTCCAACAATGAGTTTCATTATGGGCTTCTTCTGAACAATTTTTTAAAACCAAATTTTCTCCCTCTTTCTTAATAAATGCATTCTTTTTGTTTTTACCTTTTGAGGTCTTTTCCTTGGCTTTACCCTTTAAATGTTTCTTTCTACCCTCTTCAAAAATGTTATTCCCTCTAGCTTCTAGATGTGTGGCATGAACACAAAATTCATCTACACTGGTGGTGTTAAACATGAGAATAGTATGTTTTAGGTAGCTATGTAAGCTTCCTATGTACTTATAAAAGCATATTGGCTCTGCAAATCCACCCCTAATAAGAGAGATCTTCTCCTAAATTCCTGGGTGTATTCTTGCACATTTTGTCCCTTTAATTGTCTAAGGTTCTGCCAGTTCATGATGGCTTTCTACATATGAGCTAATGGATAAAACTATTTTTTAATAGCAGTAATTAAATGTAACCATGAAAGAATAATCTTACCATGCTTCTTTATTTTCTCCTTTGTCTTGGCTTCCCACCAAACAAGTGCTGCATCTTCCATTCTCAAAGAAGCTAACTGAATTTTGGTATGAACACCTTGAAGGTTTTGTATTATCAAATAGACCTCCAATTATCTAATCCAATTATCAAGCTTTTCTACATTGACTTCACCATTAAACATTTGCAATTCGAAATTAACATCAAGTTTTAAAAAAGTATTTTTATGAGTGCTCTTGGACTTGTGTGGTTGATGTATTGAAGAAGAAGTAGAGGATGATGATGATGATGAGGGTGAGGATGATGGCTCTCCATTGCCTCCATTTCCTCATTTCCCCTTCTTTGAATTATCTTCATCACGTTGACCTCTTGAAATCATTTTCCTTCCTTTTGGAGTTTAGATCCTTCTCCTTCCAATCTCTCAATCCTTTCTTGATAAAGGATTCTAACAATCTTAGTCATGACAAGAAATACTTTCCTGAACACTCCTTCCTCCTTAGGATCAAGTTCTTCATGGATATCTCCTTCCTAATGAGGCATGCCTAATGGAGCTTATGCTTCTTTAGGAAGTGAAATAGGTGGTGGAGATTGTGGCAATCTTTCTCTCCTTTTGAGACCCTTCTACTTCCACCAATTTTCCTTCTCCTCTCTTGAGCCTGAGCCTTGCAAGGATCTAAAATTTGAAAAAGGTTAAAAAACTCTTTTCACTAAATAAAACTATATAATAAACTATATCTTTGATACAAATTTGATCCAAAATGACTGTATTAGTTTTTTTGTGCTAAGTGTCCTTTTAGTTTAAAAACATGTGCATAATCAGTTCATTAGTTTGCATGAGGTTTAAGGTGTTTTTCCATGAACTGTAGATGATTTTTAGTGAATCAGAAGTATAAAAAAAGCTTAAATAACATTGAACGGTAGTGTAAAATAGATAAAAAAGTCACCACATGAAATTTACACAGCAGGCATGATGAAGCAGTTCACCCCTCCTAGGTTACATCTGCTGGTCCAGATCCCAATGGCACATCCATATTTCATTATACTCAAAATTTTGCTATTAAATGTAGTTGCAGTGCCCTAATGGTTTTTTACACTACACCAATGGCTCCATAATTCTCCAATTAGTAAAAAATGACTCTTCATTCACTCAGAATGGTCAAAATTTGGGCCTCCTACACTTTTTCCCAGTTTCACCTAGGAAATCTCCACTAAAAGTGGAGAACTCCACTTAACGGGAGTTAAAATTGGCATAGGCCACAAAAAATGGTGCGCCCGCTAACTGTCTTTTGACTTGATTGTGTATTAAATGTTAAATTGTTTGAGTGGTGGCCACATGCACCCCCAAACCGTTACATAAACCATCACAACTCAAGGTGGAGACTGTGGTTGTAGCTATGGCTGATTGTTAAACTGTGGGTTGATGTGTCATGGGTTAGCCCTAACCGCAGAGACACTGGCAACTTTTACCGCCATGTGACAATGTAATGCAAAACTGCTAGTGGGTTGGAAACATCGCTGGTTCCCAAACCCCATACACCATTTCATTAAACATTAATACAAACCCACGCCCTTAGGGGTTAAGAAGTAATGTGGAGAAAAGACATTAAGACATGCACGTGCCTATCGGGAGGTCTGGGGTTCGATTCCTGTGGACCCTCAGCAAAATTTTATTATGTAGTTGCAGGTCCATGTGGAAGCCTCAGGGTTGGCCATGTGGAAACTTCTGATTGGCCCTTCCAACCCCGTACCATCCAATAGAAACTTGACACTTGTCCTCCAATAGATGGTCCTAAGAAATGAATATTCTAAGTGTAATATTCCTACTTAGCCTAAGTTAAGAGGAATATACATTTTTGTCTCATTTTTTGTTGCATGAATAAATGAATAAAGGAGGAGATGTAAAAATCTTGAAAAGAATGAATAAATCAATGCCCATATGAACAATGACAAATCTGGGCCATGTAAACAAATCACTTGCAGGTGTGAAAGGGGTTTGAGCTATGAAACTGGGTCAACCATGACCAAATCTACAGCGTTGTCTGGATACAATGTACCTCATGTAGGGACATCGTTATTCTAGATGGAGGCCCATCATGTGAAAGGAGCTAATTCATCAAATTGGTTTAGGGTTTGACAAGGATTTCATCTTATAAAATGAAAGGGAAGGCAGCAAGAGAAGGTTGTTGATTAGGAATATTTCTGATTATCTTGTCTGTTTAGACAAATACCATTCTCTGTTGTTTAGCTGAGAATAGTGCTACTTAGCACTTGGGAGTTCCTACGCAGGGATCCCACCTCTTCCATTAAGGATTTCTTGGAGGAGTCTTACTGATTTCATCCACTATCATGCATTTGGCCAAGCTTATCTTTCAACTACAGTGTTGATCGTGTTTACGATTAGGTTGTCCTTGCGAGTTGCAGCAAGTGGAGGTCAGATCTGCTCAGATATAGGTCATTTAAGGCCCTCTTTTCACTAGGAAAGTCTTATATCCCATGGGAAAGAGAGTTATGAACCTTTGGTGTTGATATTTCACATCTTGGTATTAGGCCAACTTAGTGCTTCAAGCTACAACGTAGTTTCCCCTCCAGGACTACGTTATTTCCAGAGGAGGTTTTGCAGGGTTTTTTTATCCCATTTCTGAGAAGAGATCTCTGGTGCTGGGCTTTGCCTTTCACTTTGGTGATCTATGGATTTTCTTGATGATCCGTGTTTTGTATAGATCTGATCTATTTCTAGTGTAAAAAATCTTCAGAAATTTCTAAATAAAACTGCAGAACTGCTACTTTAAACTCAGATCTACTCTTTGTATTGCATGATTTGATCAAAACCCCAAGGGAATCTTGTAATAGAGCCTTTATAGTGTATAGATCTGAAACAGATCTGATATTTTGTACATAGATCTACTCTAGACATGAAGTGTAACATTCAGCTACTCCAGCTCTTATAAAAATGTTGTTAAGCCATTTTGTAGAAATACATGTGTTGCAGCCCTCTTTTCTGAAGAGTTTCTTCTCTCTTGTCTTCTATATTCTGTTGTATAATGTAAGAGCATCATTATGGATCGGATTTTCTGTTGTATATTCAAAATTTAATATTTATTATTTTCCTCCTACTCATTCTTTCAAAACTGCATTATTTCTGAAGCAGTTTGTTGTACATAGCTGCAGCCCCTCTCTTTGGGTGTTTTTTAGCTAGACTAGGTGGTGGGAGATCTGTTTACCACACCTAGTTTGATTTTTGTTTTCTCTCCTTTTGGATCTAGACCCAAAATAAACTGATCTAAGGGATCCAGGAGCTCCAAACTCATTTTAGTGCACATATTTCCCAAAAGTGCATTATTTCAGCAGGCACTACTGTGCATTCCCATTTTGGGATATTACAGTGGTATTGAAGCTTCTTTCTTGGCACAACCTGTGCTTATCATTGAAGATATGGAACCAAGATGGCTTCAAGAGAATATGATCCTCTTACTGATAGAGAGAAGAGATATTTGCATAGAGGATAGAAGAAATTTGATTACAATAATGAAGATCAGGATAAGGGGAAAGTCCCTGAATCTGGAAGTGATAAAGAGGGAGAAGAGTTTGCAAGAAATCTTCTAGAAGCCATGCAAGATCTTTCTAGAGAGATCAAAGAGATGAGAATGGACAGGATGAAGGAATATCCTGAAGGATTT
The DNA here is from genome assembly GCA_034641835.2 of Pinus albicaulis. Classification (NCBI taxonomy): domain Eukaryota; kingdom Viridiplantae; phylum Streptophyta; class Pinopsida; order Pinales; family Pinaceae; genus Pinus; species Pinus albicaulis. Next base: position 54,306 of record JAXQQM020070614.1, read on the forward strand.
AGTCTTAGAGAGATTTGTGGCATGTCTCACCACTGGAATGATCAACAAGTGAATCAGCCACAAGCCCCACAAGCTCCACAACACTCTACTATGCCTACATTTTTTGCTGCGAAGAATGAATGGCCTCAAGGCAAAGCATCCCTTGAAGACTACTTTGAGGAGTATGAGTCTCAGAATCATAGATTCAAGGACCACCTGAGTTTTCAAGAGTTTTGTAACCTCAAGGAGAGAAGAAGACGAAGGCATCAGTATAGAGATGGTGGATTCATTCAAAATAATGATCGGCATCACTCTATGGGTAGATTCTTTTTACCCATGTTTCATGGGTCATCCACCAATTCTACCAAAGCATGGGTAGAAAAGTCAAATATCTACTTATAGTTGAACAAATTCCTTGAGATGGAAGCCATTAAGATTGCAACACTTCACTTTGAAGGTGAAGCCCACAATTGGTGGTTCCATGCGTTGTCTACATTGGGCCATGCCAATGTGACTGCCTACTCTAAACTCATTAGAATACTGGTGGAGAGGTTTGACAGAAAGGATCTAAAAGCACCTTTAATGAGCCTTGCAAATTTGAAGCAATTAGGAAATGCAGAAACTTATATCTCTGAATTTCTGAGGTTATCTATTATGGTTCCTGATCTGTCTACAGCAAGGAGGGTGTACATGTTCATCAACGGCTTGGATGAACCTTTGGATGGGTTGGTTAAATCTACCAAGCCCATGACCTTGCATGATGCCAATGAGAGGGCTAGAGACCTCCAAGATGCCTTGCCAAAATAAAAGGCAACTTTTCAGAACAAGGCCCCTTACCTTCCTAAAGGGAAGGAAGAGAAAGATGCTCCTTCCAAGGAGATCTCATTCAAGAAGCATATTGATATTGAATTCCAGAGGGAGCTGAGAAATAAGAGGCTATGTTTCACTTGCCAAGAGTCATGGGCACCTGGACATAGATGTGCTACTAGGAAATCACACTGCATAGAAGTCTTCTCAGATTTTTAGGAGGAAGAAGAAGATGATAAAGCAAGAAGAGGTCAGAGCGCTGACAATGTTGAGGAAGATCCAACACCATTTGGAGATGGGAATGCAGCCTTTGCTCCAATAGGAGGAACTCTTGCATCTTTGAGAGGAGTACCTAAGTACTTGACCTTAAGAGTAGAAGGTTCAATCTCTTGCATCTTTGAGAGGAGTACATAAGTACTTGACCTTAAGAGTACAAGGTTCAATCATGAATCAAAGGTTTTCTGTACTGATTGACAGTAGGGCAACCCAAAACTTTATTGATGCTCATCTTGTGTAGAGGAGGGAAATACCCACCGATACTTTTGAGGGATTCTCTATTTTGGTCCCAGGAGATAGGACAATGCAATGCATGCACTATTTCCCATCACTTTCAGTCACTATGGGGTCCTACACTTTGGTGGATCACTTCTTTGTAGTTGACATACTAGACACCAATATCATTTTCGGTGTCCAATGGTTGAATACATTGGGGAAAGTCACCACTGATTGAAAGGCTTTGCAAATGGAATGGGTGGACATGAAGAGTGGTGAACCTCAAATGATCTAAGGCATGCATACTTACCCCTCACCTAGCACTACCACACAAACAACAAAGATGGATTTGTGCAGTGGAAGCACGGACCTCACAGTCCCTTCTCTTATGTTCATGAGAATTCTACAGGGGAAATTCTTATCTAGTGGCAAACCACCCGGGAGGCCAAGAGATACAAATATTGTGGGGGAGACCTCACAAATTACTACTCAAAATTTAGATCTACGAGGGATTGGAGCAATGGAAGACCAAACTATAGTGTTGGGAGGCTTGGGACAACTCAAGAGTAAGGGGATCTTTTTCCTTCATCACTATCACCCCCTATCATTTCTAGATCTGTGCTGTGGGAGGAGAAGAATGGGAGGATCAGCCTTTCAACACACATATTTGACATGAGAAATGTCAAATAAGAGATCAGCAACATGACAGACACTCCCATGGATGTATCATCAGTGTTTTCATTGTTGAAAAATGTGGATTTGTACTGGAAATCTCAACTTCTTGTAGAGTATTCCGAAGATCTCCACACATGTATGATACTAGATGACATGCAGCAAGAAGAAGGGTACGTAGTCTAAGGGGGATTCATCTATCAGCATGGTAGGGTCTTCTTGTCTAGAGCTTCCAAGCTCAAGCAGAAGATACTACAAGGTGAACACAAAGAATTCTTTCTCAGCCATATGCAGTCAATGAAGATCTACATCCTGATCATGAGGAGCTTTGATTGGGAAGGCTTGAGAGAGGAACTACACCAGCTCTTTCAAGAGTGCATGGGCTATGTGGAGTTGGGGTAGCCAATGGACTCTATGCAAGATTCATTTCAGCCATTTCTTCCTTCTTTTGGTAGAGGGGGAATGCCCATGCACAACTCCATGTGTATGAGGAACTATGATGGTAAAGAATCTGATCATGCAAAGAAAATCTCATTTTCTGATTTATCACATTCTTTTACCATGTTTTTGTAGGCTATGACTCCTAAAGGGAGTGAGATATCATGTAGATCTCATGGCTTTTGGTGGGCCAATAGAAATTCTGAACTTGGCCACTCCCTTATTGTGCAAAGGGAGATTCCTTTTCATGATGGGTGCTTCCCAAAGGAACCAAACATATCTGACATCTTCAACTATGTTAAGATGACTTATGCAATAAATGTGTGGTGGGAATTCCACTTACCACACCTTGATCTAATGCAGGCAGGAGATGCACTGTGCTAGCATCACATGTGGGATTTTGACCCACCTCCTCAAGCTCTAATTTCTGTTTGTGTATATGTAATTTTTCTTCCATACTTGGATGACATAGTTGTGTTATTTATGGGACTGTATGGAGGGAGGATGGGAAGCTTGTATGTACCACATGGGATGGGACTTCTCTATGTACCTCATGCTACATGTTTTAGGGAAAGCATTGCTCCAACCATGTTTATTTCTGTTGAATTTTTCACTCCTTTTGGGATAGACTATGTACATCTTATGATGACCTTGGAGGAACAATTAATGATGTGTTGGCTTGGTGAAAACTTGGCTTATGAGGAGGACTTGATCCTTTATGGTGTCACCAATGGAGGAGGATAAGCACTACAACACTCACCCTATCAGTTAGTTGAGGACAAGAAACATTTTGGAGGGGAGCACTGTAATATTCCTACTTAGCCTAAGCTAAGAGGAATATACATTTTTGTCTCATTTTCTGTTGCATGAATAAATGAATAAAGGAGGACATGTAAAACTCCTGAAAATAATGAATAAATCAATGCCCATATGAACAGGGAAAAATCTGGGCCATGTAAACAAATCACTTGTAGGTGTGAAAGGGGTTTGAGCTATGAAACTGGGTCAACCTTGACCAAATCTAAAGCGTTGTCTAGATACAATGTACCTCATGGAGGGACAACGTTGTTCTAGATGGAGGCCCCTCATGTGAAAGGAGCTAATTCATCAAAGTGGTTTAGGGTTTGACAAGGCTTTCATCGTATAAAAGGAAGGGGAAGGTAGCATGAGAAGGTTCTTGATTATGCATATTTCTGAGTATCTTTTTTGTTTAGAAAAATACCATTCATTGTTGTTTAGTTGAGAATAGTGTTGCTTAGCACTTGGAAGTTCCTATGTAGGGATCCCACCTCTTCTATTGAGGATTTCTTGGAGGATTCTTGTTGATTTCATCCACTATCAGGAATTTGGCCAAGCTCATCTTTCAACTATAGCGCTGATCATATTTAGGATTAGGTTGTCCTTGCAAGATGCAGCAAGTGGAGGTCAGCTCTGCTCAGATCTAGGCCATTTCAGGCCCTCTTCACTAGGAAAGTCTTCTATCTCATGGTAAAGAGAGTTCTGAACCTTTGGAGTTGATATTTCACATCCTCGTATCAGGCCAACTCAATGCTTCAAGCTACAGTGCATTTTCCCTTCCGGGACTGCGTTATTTTCAGAGGAGGTTTTTTACGGTGTTTTGATCCCCTTTTTGAGAAGAGATCTCTGGTTCTGGGCTTTGCCTTTCACTTTGGTGATCCATGGATTAGCTTGCTGATCCATGTTTTGTATAGATCTGATCCGTTTCTAGTGTAAAACATCTGCAGAAATTTCTGAATAATACTACAGATGTGCAACTTCAAACTCATATCTACTCTTTGTATTACATTATTTGATCAAAACCCCAAGGGGGTCTTGTAATAGAGCATTTATAGTGTATAGATATGAAGCAAATCTTATCTTTTGTACATAGATATTTTCTAGATCTGAAGTGTAACATTAGTTGTTGCACCTCTTATAAAATGCTGTTAAGCCATTTTGCAAAAATACATGTGTTACAACCCTCGTTTCTGAAGAGTTTCTTCTCTCTTGCTTCTATATTATGTTGAATCATGTAAGAGCATCAAAATGGATCTGATTTGTTGTTATATATTCAAAATTTGATCTTTATTATTGGCCTCCTGCTCATGCTTTTGAAACTGCGTTATTTCTGAAGCATTTTGTTGTACATAGCTGCAACCCCTCTCTTTGGGTGTTTTTCAGCTATACTAGGTGTTGGGAGATCTGTTTACCACACCTACTTTGATTTTTTTTTCTCCTTTTGGATCTAGACCCCAGATCCACTGATCTAAGGGATCTAGGAGTTGCAAACTCATTTCAGTGCATATATTTCCCAAAAGTGTGTTATTTCCGCAGGCACTGCTGTGCATTCCCATTTTGGGATATTACACTAAGGAATATTATTTTTTGTTGACTGTACATTCCACCTTTCTGACTGGGCATCCCAGTCAAACCTAGTCAAATTTTTGCAATTTTACCTATTTGGCATTTCGATTAGAATGTGATATCTTCCTCATACGACATCGATTTTTCGAACCGTTTGTTAGCCCCCCTATGAAATTCTTGACAAGCAAGCTGGGGGCTAGATTGTTCTGGAGCCTCCAAGGAATGCCTTCCCCTGAAAATTCATTCTCCTTGAAGTCTCTTTGTGCTAGGCCTAATATACATCCTCGCTTCTAATCCATTTCTCAAAAGGGGCCTTTTTACCCCTATATCCTGCAAACTTCCCCATCTCAACCTCTTTTTTCCCTTTTTCAAAATCCCCCCTAAATCCTATCCCAAACCCCACCATCATCTTTTATTTCTCCAAATATCCACTCCATCTCCCTACCGTTACCCTTTGGAGGCTTTGGAATGTGCTAAGAAGGCTTGAAAAACCCACTCTAAGCATTATATCGAGCCTAGCCCCTTTCGACATTAGCCTCCGCACTTTACCTCCCATGAGACCCAGTGCCAGGACCACTCGCTGAACCCGTTGGGCACTTATCCCCTCCAACCCTTTTTCCGCCCAAAAATCATAAAAAACCTTTGATAAATCACATTTTTGGGTTGTAAAGGTTTGCCGCCGGTTTGATTTTTTGGTAAATCTCGGTCGTCCGTTAAACACCGATCCGACGGCGCGGTGCTCGCCCGAAACAGTCATCCCCACCCGCCTGTGTTGTTCCAAAACCATGTGTTTTTTTCCGCACCATTCATCCGCATAAGTGGTTTTCTCCGAGCGACCAGCGATTCCATTCAGCACTAGCCGCGTGTCCTCGATACAGCGGAAAACCGGCTCTCATTTCACGCATTAATGTTCGGTTGGTGGCTAGGTAGCGGAATTGATGAGAGCTGTCCGATCCAAAGCCCTTCATCCAACGGTTGTCGTCCATCCAAGCCACACACTGTTTAACCTCCGTCCATCGTACCAGCTAACCCTCCGTCCGTCGCTCCCCGCCGTCGATCTCCACCTGATTGACGGTCCAGATCTGTCCATGCATTGTTGACCATTCCACTGTCCCCGAGTCCTGCCACGTCACCCCACGTGTTCCATCCATACCTTCTCCCATTCCATCGCGTATATTTGATTTTTTTCGTGTTTTTTAATGTTTTCTCATTCGTTTTCGTTCTGTGTTCCGTCAATTACCTACCAGAGCGATTTTTCGTTATTCCCTCTGTAATTTCTTCCGCCATGTCACCAAATGCGTCCATTACCTCCGTCCACCTCATCCCTCGTTCACATCCAAGGTTTTCCTCACGGGTTGGTTGTTTTGCAGGGTTTCTAAGGGTAGAAGACCACCATGGTTCTGCTGTACCATCCAAAGAGCAAGTTGCGTAGACGAAATTGAATCCAGGAGCTGGTACTACCACGAGAAAGTCAAAGAAAGCGGCTGGCAGTATTTGCGCCAAGGAAAAGCAGATTTTGAACATTGAAAACCTTTCAGCGCCATTAAAACCCGAGCTACCCTGTCAGAGGAAAATGGAGAGGCGGAGTGTTTCAATACAGAGCAGAAGGAAGATTAAGGCGGGTTAATGACAATCTTGAGCCTTTAATCAGAGGTTTAGAAGGCAAAGCAGCAAATTACAGACCCCGAGGATCGATCAAAGGATCCCGAGCACAGGCAAAAGGTAATATCTGGGTTTTTCATCAGCAGAATGTTTGTTCTTCATCAAGTACATGGAACCCATATAGCTTTATTATGCAGCATGTCCCGGAAGTTTGTTCCACCAGAAAACAGACCTGAAAACGCCAGAACATTTATGAGACAGACATTTCAGTAGTTTTTTTTTTTTTTTTGTTCACGACACCAGGAGTACTTCGACCAAAATTGTCAAGATCATATTCGGAGCAGATCTTTCTCCCACAAAAAAAGTGGCAGAGATTAAACATACAACATGTTAAGAAGAATGGGCTTCAGCCCTGCATTCATTGTTGTGTTTAAATGTGACATTCAATGTTCACCTACCTTCTTCGGTCGATCTTTGTGTTCCCACTGCTATAAAACACAGAAAGAAACATTGTAATGGTTTTTGATGAGATATTAGTGAGACGCAAGCATTTTTCCTCTTGAGACAAGTTATCTGTGTAATACTGTAAGATAGGCTGAGATCCGATGTATTCATACTGAATGTTCAAGCTATGGGCTATGATGTACCTGATTGGTGTTGTTTTAATATGACAAACATGTTTCTTTGGATCCTGATCTAAAGCAGCTGGTGATGTTTCCCCTTTCTCTGTATTTGTGATTGACTTGATCTCATTGCATGTTACATTTCATTTCATTTCTACTGGTAGGCAACATAAGTTTAATATAGGATTCACCCTTGATAGGTGCCCTATATTTCCTGCTCTCCCTGCCTCAATGTTTTCTGCTTATATGTGTATCTGAATACTGATTTCGATTGATTTAACTAGTGTAGTGGATGTTATTTCCTGCTCTCTAATTTATGAGTTGATGAAATCCGTGTTCATATGTTCTTGGTAGGATTTAGCTGGAAGGTTTGGGAACACTGGGGATTAGTGTTAGCCCTGTCCACTAGGATCCTTGTGCGACCAGTTAACCCTTTCTAAGATCCCTTGTATTGCCTTCTGATTTTGTCCAAGAAGGTCTGGAGTTAAAAGACCTCTGACCTGATCTACAGACAGAGTTGGTTGGTTATCCTCTTCATTTGCTGTCCTTAATGTCCCATCCCAAATATCTCCTTTAAGGTCCAAATGCTCTAGATGACTAGCCCAAATGAAAGCTTGCACATTGATTACAAATAAATCCTTTCTTGACTCCATAGCCCAATGGCTTTGATTTTCTCTGAATTATCTGTCTCTGCCTAAGTTTCCTCTTTGCTCATCCTTGTCTTATATTGGACCTTCTTTTCCTGATTCCCAACAACCAAACACAAACAATCAAACCAACAAACCTGAGCCTACAACTAGCCTAAAATCATAACTTAGAGCTTCAAAGACATATCCTTTGACTTGTATAAAGAGATCCCTCTCTAGACCTAGGAGGGCTAGATCCTAAGGTCCCAAAGTGGTTCTATGTTGTCTCGTCTTTTGGTCTCTGTCAACCTGGCCAAAACATGGGAACCCCAACATAATGGCGACTCTGCTGGGGATGAATGAGTTTCGTCTCACTACATTTAGAACTTCAGACGCTTAGAACTCTGGTCAGGTTGACAGTAAGTCACTCCTTTCTTGAATCGACCTCCATTATTGAATATCCACCATACTCTTAGGCAGAGCCTGGAAAGGGCCAGGTAGCCTCCAGATCTCATCCTCTTTTCAGAAGTGACATATCTGGTAAATGCCCTCCCAGTCAATCTCTGGTTGGAGCTTGCTGTTAGAAGAGATTCCTGAAAGGTGATAGTGCCTGAGCACTGTGGTGGACAATGTATCCCCTAGAAACATCCTAAACCCTCCACCTGGCGACTCCATTGTTCCTAAACAAAAAGACTCCACTGGTGATCAGTAGGCCTGCTGATTGTCTTGGTTTCACAATAGACTCCACTGGGAGACCAGTTCCTGAGACAACATCAAACACAGTAGAAGAGGCAAGTAGGGTTAAGTTTCTTAGCTCAGAAACAAAATTCTGGCTTTCAGAACCATCCATACAAGGGCTTATCCCAACCCAGTCCCACCTGAAATAGTTGACAATCCAGAGAGCATCCTCAAAGGAGCTCCTACACCTAAAAGACCAATTATTTCTAGCCACATTCTTAGAGCTAATTCTGTACCAGAAGATCTAACAGCTCTATCACATTATCTCCCGAACCTAGACTTACCTGAAATATTACCTATAACTAGGTCGTTCGATCACTTAGACCAGCAAGGCCTTGGGCCTCACAGTACACCATCACATAGCGGTCAAAACTCTAGGGATAGTGGAACCCCTCCATCTACACCGCCTGACTCTCACATCCTTCAGAACTTGGGGCTTTTTCACCCTAGATCTGTTCAACAGACTTCTGCTGGCCCTAATATCCCTGTCATCCAAATACCAGCTGCTCAAGCTAACCCTATACCTCATCATAACATTAACATGGCAGCTTGGTATGCACCTTTAGTTCTACCCCAACCCTTGTTACCCTTACCAAATTATTATCAATCAAAAATCCCACACTTCACTGCTAAAGAATCCATCACAGCTCAGCAACATGTAGATAAGATGGAGGATTCTTTTGATTATACGGAGATTGATGACGAAACAATCAAAATGAGACTCTTTTCCCAAAGCTTAGGGGGTGAGGTGAAAAAGTGGTTTAAAAATCTACCTCCTGGTAGTATTCAAGATCTACCTGCATTATACCAGACCTTCATAAACAAATGGGAGGTTAGATCAAACCCACGTCAGCTCCTAGCAGAATACATGTCCCTTAAGAGGAACGTGGGAGAGAGTGTTCACGATTACACCACTAGATTCAACAGCATTTACAATGATCTCCCTCCACACATGAAACCTCCACAAGGAATGGCCCTAGCTAAATACCCTGAGGGATTTGATGCCGACATGGCCTACGAGCTCAGAGATAAAGAATATAACACATTGGAAGACATGGAAAAAGGAGCCATAACCATAAAAGCAAACTTAATGGAAAAAAGGGCAAGGCTAAAATATGAAAAAAGGGTAACATATAGGGATGACAACGTAGCTTCCACATCTGATCCCAAATATGACAGACTGTCCAAAAACGTGGAAGAAATTCAACAAATGATAAAGAGGATGGTTGTCCAAAACAGAAACCAGAACCAAAACATTAGAAGAAACAATGCTGCTCCCAACAGACAAAGAGTGTCAGACCATCAAATTATTCCCCCATTTCAAGAAAACTTTTTAGATAAGGACAAGGGAATCATTGAAGGACCTGAAGGGAATGCAATAAACACGTTTGAATCAGAGGATTCGGTCCTTAACTTTGATTCAGAGGAAGATCAGCCCTCACCCTCATATTGGGATGAGGAATGGTTAGAAACTAAAGATTACAGACTAGGATTTGAAAATGTCATGATGCAGGTCCGAGAACAATATGAACTTAGGAGAAAGAAAAGCCAAGATACTTCCAAAACAAAGACTCCTGAGGTAACCATCAAGAAAAGACTTGATAAATCCTCTAAAGCATCTGCTGCAGACACCAAAGCAGCAGCTGAAATTTCTGGTAAACATAAGGAGAATGACAACCAGGACTCTGGAAAACAAAGTCAACCAACCAACAGTGCTAGCACTTCAGTTAGTGCTCCTGATACAACTGTTCCAAACCTTGTACATAGTGAGAAATCACAAACCGATTCAGCTACTAAAACAGTAGCAAATAAAACAGAATTGAGCATTACAAAGGTCCAGTCCACTTTCAATCTAGAGAGTGAACTTGCAAAAATCAAAATCCCTGTACCATTATCTGAGCTGGCTACTCAGGATGTGTACAAAGGCCAAATTTTGAAAGCATTGAATCTGGGAGAAATAAATGATTCTGTAAATTTGAACGATGATCAACCTACCCTCCTATTTGATCCAAAGATTGAGGGAAAATTTCAGGAAAGGGTCATTCCACCTTTTTATATCAGTCTTAACATTCATGACAAGATACTCCACAATGCCATGCATGATTCTGGAGCATCACATAATTTAATGCCTAAGGTAGTGATGGAGAGGCTAGGCCTAGAGATAACCCGACCTTACAAAGATCTGTATTCATTTGACTCTAGCAGAGTAAAATACCTAGGCCTAATCAAGGATTTATGTGTGAGCTTGGCTTAGATTCCTGCGAAGTTTATGGTCATGGATGTGGTGGTAGCAGATGTGCCACCCAAGTATGGCATGCTGCTATCTAGATCATGGGGAGCCAAACTGCAGGGAACAATGCAAATGGATGGTTCTTATGCCACTATCCCTATATTTTTCCAAATTAGAAGACTGTATAGAGAGTCTCAGATGAAATTATTAGTCAGTAGCCCCGAGAAACCTGAAAACTCACCATTATACTCTGTGCATATAGATCTAGACTCTTTCATTCTCTACAATGACCAATCCTCAGAAGAGCCGAGATCAGATATCGAAGACACAAACTTAGAACCCGTGGATTTCAACATAATGGCTACTCTAGAATAATACGATGAAGAAGGCCATGGGAAAAATACTGAAAATGTAACTCTGAGGAAAACAGAAACAAAACGAAAACAGCAAGCTAGCCCCCTCCCTGACCCTCATACCCATAGTGAGCTACAAAACAATTTACGACCTAATGCAGACCCCACAACACAAAATAATGACGAAACCTTGTGGGAAATTAATTTCGATGGGTCCTGCACTAGGCAAAATGCTGGGGTAGGAGTGTGGCTACGTAACACAGAAAACGATCATGCAGAGAGCCACGCTGTGAATCTGCATTTCAAATGCACAAACAATATTGCAGAATATGAGGCTCTCATCTTGGGTCTGAACTTATTGAAAAAATTAGGAGCCCGTAGGATAGCTGTGAGAGGAGACTCAAATTTAGTGATCAGACAGGTGAATGGTGAGTATTCAGCAAAATACCCCAGACTTAGGGCATACAGGAATGATACTCTAGATTTGCTGAAAACGTTCATTGAATATGAGTTAGTGTTCCTTCCTAGGGGTAAAAATGCAATAGCAAATGGATTAGCTTGCCTAGCTAGCTCATATCCTAAGGCCCCAGTTGACCAACAAATTATCATTCAGACCAAATTCAGGCCTGCAGTGCCAGACAATGAAAAATATTGGAAGTTCTTTGAAGGAGACAAACAGATCGAAGATTTCCTGGTGGGTAGGAATGAGTTTGAATTTTCGGATTTAGACTCGATATCTGATGATAGCTGCCCAAACGAGGATCCCCCAGATGAACAAGAAACACCCTGTAACATAGAAATAAATTCTTTTTCTGAGCAAACTGGAAATCCAACCGAAAATTGCGAAAACGCAGATACCGAAGAGGTAGAGGTGCTGCAGGTCAAAGATAAGAAGATACCGAGAGGCCTAGCACCCTTAGAAGACCTTTTTGACGTTGACGACGTAGAAAAAAATCCCACAATTGAACATGCTAATTCTGATGTGGAAGAATGCAACATTGGCACTGAAGACAAACCCAAAATGATTAAATTGGCTAGATCTATACCTGCAGACATGAAGAAGAAATGCATTGAACTGTTTAAGGAATTCATTGATGTGTTTGCATGGAGCTACGAAGATTTAAAAGCCTATGAAACCAACATCATACAACACAAGATACCACTACAGGAAAATCAGAAGCCTTTCAGAAAAAAACTCCGTAGGATTAATCCAAAACAATTGCCTGCAGTAGAGAAGGAAATTAAAAAGATGTATGATGCAGGCATTATAGTCCCTGTAAGGTTTTCTGATTGGGAGTCAAACTTAGTGGCTGTGAGGAAGAAAACAAGGGAGATTAGACTTTGCATAGACTTCAGAAACCTCAATAGAGCCTCCCTGAAAGACAAATAACCTTTGCCTAGAATGGAGCATATCCTACAAAAGGTAGTAGGCTCTAAGAGAATCTCCCTGCTTGATGGTTTTTCAGGATATAATCAAGTTCTGGTACTCCCAGAAGATCAACTCAAAACAACTTTTACCACTCCATGGGGCACCTTCATGTATTTGAAAATTCCCTTTGGATTAATGAATGCTGGAGCTACCTTCCAGAGAGCAATGGATATTGCTTACTCAGATGAGATTGGACACTTTATAGTTATCTACTTGGATGACTTGACTGTCTTTTCTAAAACTGAAGAAGAACATCTGAAACATCTGAGGAAATTTTTTGAAAAATGTAGAAGGTATGGTCTGTCCCTGAATCCTAAGAAGACTATTTTTGGGTTGCAAGAAGGTAAACTTCTTGGCCACATTATATCTGAGAAAGGGATTAGGATAGAACCACAGCGAGTTGAGGGAATACTTCAAATAACACATCCAAGAAACATCAAGGAGTTGCAGTCCTTCATAGGGAAGATCAATTTTCTTAGGAGGTTCATTCCCAACCTTGCGGAACACCTTAGAAAAATGACTGAAATGCTAAAGAAAGGTGCAGGGATTAAGTGGACTGTTGAAGCCAAGAAATATTTTGAGTCAGTAAAACTTGCACTCACTCAGGCCCCTGTCCTTATCATCCCTGACTTCTCAAAGGATTTTCTGATCTTTTCATTTGCTTCCCAACACACCATATCTGCAGTTTTGCTACAGAAAAATTCAGAAGGTAATGATTGGCCTATAGCGTTCTTCAGTAAAGCCTTAAGAGATGCACCCTTAAAATACAACATAATGGAAAAGCAGGGCTATGCCCTAATTAAGGCCTTAAAATACTTTAGGGTGTACATTCTGCATTCTCACACCATTGCTTTCGTGCCAAGTATAGTGGTCAAAGATATCTTGTCCCAAGACCCTGATGGGAAAAGGGGAAAATGGATTGCAACAATCTTGGAATACGACCTTGAAATAAAACCCACTAAGCTGATCAAAGGCCAAGGCTTGGCCCAGTTAATGGCTGAATCAAACTTGCAGGCCCTTGTCATTAACATGATAAATTCCCTAGATGAGCAGGAAGGATTGCCCCATCCAATTGTTGAGGAGCAGTTTCAGAACTCTCCTTGGTATACTGATATCCTTTACGTGCTCACTAACCTCAATGCCCCTCCAGAACTGTCCAAAAAAAAGGCCAGATTCATAAAACTCAAAGCTTGAAATTACTGCATTATGAATGAAAGTCTATATTGGAAAAATCCAAACGGCCTTTCACTGAAATGTTTGTCCGAAACTGAAGCTGAAAGAATCAAACAAGAATTCCATGCCGGGGAGTGTGGAGGTCACTTGAGTTGGAAAACCACTGCAAATAAGATACTCAGGGCTGGTTACTATTGGCCTACCCTCTTCAGCGATGTTCATAAAATGATACTTACCTACCATAAATGTTAGATTTTTGAGGGCAAAAGAAAACTTCTCCCTCTTCCCCTACAACCCATCATCGTTGAAGGTCCCTTCATGCAGTGGGGCCTATATTTTATAGGAGAAATTCACCCTTCTTCTTCTGGGCAACACAAATGGATCCTAACCACTACAGATTACTTCACTAAATGGATAGAGGCTATACCCACTAGGAATGCCACTAACTCTGTCATCATTAGGTTCTTAGAAGACTTCATCCTATCTCGGTTCGGCTGTCCAAGGAAAATAATCACCGACAATGCTGCTGCTTTCGGATCCAAAAGAATGGTTGATTTCTGTCACAGGTACGGAATAGCACTTGGACATTCAACTGCCTATTACCCCCAGGGTAATGGCCTAGCTGAATCATCAAATAAAAGCCTGGTCACAATCATTAAGAAGCTGTTGGAAGAAAACAAAAGGTCATGGCATAAAAAGTTCGTACATGCTCTGTGGGCTAACAGACCCACCACAAAGAAATCCATTGGCATGGCACCTTTCCAGCTGGTTTATGGGACTGAAGCAGTTTTTCCTACTAGTCTTGGAGTTCCAGTGATCAAACTTGTCCAGGAGATCCACAGCATGATCAGAAGAATCAATGAAGCTATTCATTTGCAGCAAACAAGGGACAGGTTTATAACAGAGCATTCAAAATTCAAGAAAGCATCAAAAGAGAGTTTGACAAAAGAGCTAAAGCTTCAGATTTCAAAGTCGGGGACAAAGTTCTGAAATGGGATTCAAGAAGGGAGGACAAAGGCAAACATGGCAAATTTGACAGCTTGTGGCAAGGTCCATTTCTCATCCAGGCCACTGTGGGTCCTAATGCATTTTTCTTACAAGAAATTGATGGTACAGAGCTTTTTGGGGGTCCTGTAAATGGCAGGATGCTCAAACACTACTTCTGCTAACTTTTCATTTCTAGTTCCATTTTCATTGTACATATCATTGCAGTTTTACTTTCAAGAAAATAGAAAAAATATTCCAAAAACAGAGTGAAAGGACAGGTCCAGACATGCTCAAAACATGGACCTCTGAAGTGCAAAGAACAGATCCAGATAAGCCCATGTATTTTCCAGAGTAAGTGCATACTCCAGACCAAGTGAACAAGCAAGGCATGTATGACAGTCTTGGTCTGGAGTTTGCTCTTGCTCAGAAAAATTCTCAAGATGAGGCTCATGAAGACATCCTGCCTCAAGATAAGTCCATACAAGAAGTGAGGAAGATGGTCCTAATATGCTCAAAATTTGGATCAGCAGGGAAAGGTATAATCAGCTCTAACATGCCCAAAACCAGAGTTGAAATCGAAGAAAATAAGTGACTCAAATATGCTCAAAACTTGAGTCACAGAGAAAGAAGAATGCTCCAAAATTGCAGAATCCCATGCCTTCACAGTTTTGTCTTCTACAAGTTTCTGTCTAGCAAGTCATACAGTCTAATCCTGACTTGGCTGTTTTTAAATTTCTTGTCTTAGAATGTAGGTGAAGGAACCTGCTGGACAATTTAATCCCAGCAGGTATTAGATTAGGTAGAGAAATAGATGAGGCCAACAGTCTAATCTGGCCTCATGGACAAATAAGGGTAGATTTAGAGTAGGTCTGTTTTTGCTTTCAAAATAAAATAATGTAGAGGGTCTGCTAGTTCAAATGCACCCAAGGGAAAATTGTAGAACTGTAGCTTGGGTAGGTAGATTGGTTGGGAAGTATTTTTGCTGATGTTTCTATCATACTGTGGCAGCTAAAATTGAAGAAGAAATATGGCCCGTGACAGCAGGCCTCTGGCCTACTCCAAAGATCATCTCTGGTTTCTTGAATCCTCCAAGGAGCAGCCATCCCCATGTGGAGCCACTGTTAGCCCCCCTATGAAATTCTTGACAAGCAAGCTAGGGGCTAGATTGTTCTGGAGCCTCCAAGGAATGCCTTTCCCCTGAAAATTCATCCTCCTTGAAGTCTCTTTGTGCTAGGCCTAATATACATCTTCTCTACTGATCCATTCCTCAAAAGGGGCCTTTTTACCCCTATATCCTGAAAACTTCCCCATCTCAACCTCTATTTTCCCTTTGTTAAAATCCCCCCTAAATCCTATCCCAAACCCCACCATCATCTTTTATTTCTCCAAATCTCCACTCCATCTCCCTACCGTTACCCTTTGGAGGCTTTGGAATGCGCTAAAAAGGCTTGAAAAACCCACTCTAAGAATTATATCAAGCCTAGCCCCTTTCGCCATTAGCCTCCGCACTTTACCTCCCATGAGACCCAGCACCAGGACCAATCGCTGAACCTGTTGGGCACTTATCCCCTCCAACCCTTTTTCTGCCCAAAAATCACAAAAAACCTTTGATAAATCACATTTTTGGGTTGTAAAGGTTTGCCACCGGTTTAATTTTTCGGTAAATATCCGTCGTCCGTTAAACACCGATCCGACGGCGCGGTGCTCGCCCGAAACAGTGGTCCCCGCCCGCCTGCGCTGTTCCAAAACCATGTGGTTTTTTCCGCACCACTCATCCGCATAAGTGGGTTTCTCCGAGCGACCAGCGATTCCATTCAACGCTGGCCGCGTCTCCTCTGTACGGCGGCAAACCCGCTCTCATTTCACGCATTAATGTTCAGTTGGTGGCCGAGTAGCGGAATTGATGAGAGCTATCCTATCCAAAGCCCTTCATCCAACGACTGTCGTCCATCCAAACAACACACTATTTAACCTCCATCCATCGTACCAGCTGACCCTCTGTCCATCGCTCCCCGCCGTCGATCTCCACCCGATCGACGGTCCAGATCTGTCCATGCATTGTTCACCATTCCGCTATCCCTGGGTCTTGCCACGTCACCCCACATGTTCCATCCATACCTTCTCCCATTCCATCGCGTATATTTGATTCTTTTCGTGTTTTTTAATGTTTTCTCATTCGTTTTCGTTCTGTGTTCCGTCAATTACCTACCAGAGCGAGTTTACGTTGTTCCCTCTATAATTTCTTCCGCCATGTCACCAAATGCGTCCATTACCTCCGTCCACCTCATCCGTCGTTCACATCCATGGTTTTCCTCACGGGTTGGTTGTTTTGCAGGGTTTCTAAGGGTAGAAGACCACCATGGTTCTACTGTACCATCCAAAGAGCAAGCTGCACAGACTAAATTGAATCCAGGAGCTAGTACTACCACGAGAAAGTCAAAGAAAGTGGCTGGCAGTATTTGCGCCAAGGAAAAGCAGATTTCGAACATTGAAAACCTTTCAGCGGCATTAAAACCCGAGCTACCCTGTCAGAGGAAAATGGAGTGGAGGAGTGTTTCAATATAGAGCAGAAGGAAGATTAAGGCGGGTTAATGACAATCTTGAGCCTTTAATCAGAGGTTTAGAAGGCAAAGCAGCAAATTACAGACCCCGAGGATCGATCAAAGGATCCCAAGCACAGGCAAAAGGTAATATCTGGGTTTTTCATCAGCAGAATGTTTGTTCTTCATCAAGTACATGGCGCCCATACATCTTTATTATGCAGCATGTCCCGGAAGTGTGTTCCACCAGACAACAGACCTGAAAACGCCAGAACATTTATGAGACAGACATTTCAGTAGTTTTTTTTTTTTTTTGTTCACGACACCAGGAGTACTTTGACCAAAATTGTCAAGATCATATCCGGAGCAGATCTTTCTCCCACAAAAAAAGTGGCAAAGATTAAACATACAGCATGTCAAGCAGAATGGGCTTCAACCCTGCATTCATTGTTGTGTTTAAGTGTGACATTCAATGTTCACCTACCTTCTTCGGTCGATCTTTGTGTTCCCACTGCTATAAAACACAGAAAGAAACATTGTAATGGTTTTTGATGAGATATTAGTGAGACGCAAGCATTGTTCCTCTTGAGACAAGTTATATGTGTAATACTGTAAGATAGGTTGAGATCCGATGTATTCAGACTAAATGTTCAAGCTATGGGCTATGATGTACCTGATTGGTGTTGTTTTAATATGACAAACATGTTTCTTTGGATCCTGATCTAAAGCAGCTGGTGATGTTTCCCCTTTCTCTGTATTTGTGATTGACTTGCTCTCATTGCATGTTACATTTCATTTCATTTGTACTGGTAGGCAACAGGAGTTTAATATAGGATTCACCCTTGATAGGTGCCCTATATTTCCTGCTCTCCCTGCCTCAATGTTTTCTGCTTATATGTGTATCTGAATACTGATTTCGATTGATTTAACCAGTGTAGTGGATGTTATTTCCTGCTCTCTGATGTATGATTTGATGAAATCCGTGTTCAGATGTTCTTGGTAGGATTTAGCTGGAAGGTTTGGGAACACTGGGGATTAGTGTTAGCCCTGTCCACTAGGATCCTTGTGTGACCAGTTAACCCTTTCTAAGATCCCTTGTATTGCCTTCTAATTTTGTCCAAGCAGGTCTGGAGTTAAAAGACCTCTGACCTGATCTACAGACAGAGTTGGTTGGTTCTCCTCTTCATTTTCTGTCCTTAATGTCCCATCCCAAATATCTCCTTTAAGGTCCAAATGCTCTAGATGACTAGCCCAAATGAAAGCTTGCACATTGATTACAAATAAATCCTTTCTTGACTCCATAGCCCAATGGCTTTGATGTTCTCTGAATTATCTGTCTCTGCCTAAGTTTCCTCTTTGCTCATCCTTGTCTTATATTGGACCTTCTTTTCCTGATTCCCAACAACCAAACACAAACAATCAAACCAACAAACCTGAGCCTACAACTAGCCTAAAATCATAACTTAGAGCTTCAAAGACATATCCTTTGACTTGTATAAAGAGATCCCTCTCTAGACCTAGGAGGGCTAGATCCTAAGGTCCCAAAGTGGTTCTATGTTGTCTCGTCTTTTGGTCTCTGTCAACCTGGCCAAAACATGGGAACCCCAACATAATAGAAAATGAGGATGAATAAATTTAAGTCTGCACTACATCTGGAAACTACGGACATGGGCTAAGGTAGGTTCCAGGGTAGAACAATAACAACAGGATGAGAACTCGGCCTGACAGATGCTCTCACACCATACTCTTAGGCAGAGCCTGGAAAGGGCCAGGTAGCCTCCAGATCTCATCCTCTTTTCAGAAGTGACATATCTGGTAAATTCCTCGATCGTCTACGGATTTAGACTTGATGTTGAAAGATTGCGAAAGGTGATGGTGAAACCTTTCGCCAATTGAGCCGATGTATCCCCTAAAAACATCCCTAAACCCTCCACTTGCCGACTCCATTGTTCCTAAACAAAAAGACTCCACTAGTGATCGATGAAGCTGCGATTGTCTTGGTTCTATTAAACTCCTTTGGGAGACCAGTCCCTGAGACAACATCAACCATAGTAGAAGAGGCAAGTAGGGTTAACCAACATTCTTGCTTTCAGAACCATCCATACAAGGGCTTATCCCAACCCAGTCCCACCTGAAATAGTTGACAATCCAGAAAGCATCCTCAAAGGAGCTCCTACACCTAAAAGACCAACTATTTCTAGCCACATTCTTAGAGCTAATTCTGTACCAGAAGATCTAACAGCTCTATCACATTATCTCCCGGACCTAGACTTACCTAAAATATTACCTATAACTATGTCGTTCGATCACTTAGACCAGCAAGGCCTCAGGCCTCACAATACACCATCACATAGCGGTCAAAACTCTAGGGATAGTGGAACCCCTCCATCTACACCGCCTGAATCTCACATCCTTCAGAACTTGGGGCCTTTTCACCCTAGATCTGCTCAACAGACTTCTGCTGGCCCTAATATCCCTGTCATCCAAATACCAGCTGCTCAAGCTAACCCTATACCTCATCAGAACATTAACATGGCAGCTTGGTATGCACCTTTAATTCTACCCCAACCGTTGTTACCCTTACCAAATTATTATCAATAAAAAATCCCACACTTCACTGCTAAAGAATCCATCACAGCTCAGAAACATGTAGATAAGATGGAGGATTCTTTTTATTATATGGAGATTGATGACGAAACAATCAAAATGAGAATCTTTTCCCAAAGCTTAGGGGGTGAGGTGAAAAAGTGGTTGAAAAATCTACCTCCTAGTAGTATTCAAGATCTCCCTGCATTATACCAGACCTTCATAAACAAATGGGAGGTTAGAGAAAACCCACGTCAGCTCCTAGCAGAATACATGTCCCTTAAGAGGAACGTGGGAGAGAGTGTTCACGATTACACCACTAGATTCAACAGCATTTACAATGCTCTCCCTGCACACATGAAACCTCCACAAGGAATGGCCCTAGCTAAATACCCTGAGGGATTTGACACCGACATGGCCTACGAGCTCAGAGATAAAGAATATAACACATTGGAAGACATGAAAAAAGGAGCCATAACCATAGAAGCAAACTTAATGGAAAAAAGGGCAAGGCTAAAAGATGAAAAAAGGGTAACATATAGGGATGACAACATAGCTTCCACATCTGATCCCAAATATGACAGACTGTCCAAAAACGTGGAAGAAATTCAAAAAATGATAAAGAGGATGGTTGTCCAAAACATCAACCAAAATAGAAACCAGAACCAAAACATTAAAAGAAACAATGCTGCTCCCAATAGACAAAGAGAGTCAGACCAACAAATTATTCCCCCATTTCAAGAAAAAATTTTAGATAAGGACGAGGGAATCATTGAAGGACCTGAAGGGAATGCAATAAACACGTTTGAATCGGAGGATTCGGTCCTTAACTGTGATTCAGAGGAAGATCAGCCCTCACCCTCATATTGGGATGAGGAATGGTTAGAAACTGAAGATTACAGACTAGGATTTGAAAATGCCATGATGCAGGTCCGAGAACAATATGAACTTAGGAGAAAGAAAAGCCAAGATACTTCCAAAACAAAGACTCCTGAGGTAACCATCAAGAAAAGACCTGATAAATCCTCTAAAGCATCTGCTGCAGACACCAAAGCAGCAGCTGAAATTTCTGGTAAACATAAGGAGAATGACAACCAGGACTCTGGAAAACAAAGTCAACCAACCAGCAGTGTTAGCACTTCAGTTAGTGCTCCTGATACAACTGTTCCAAACCTTGTACATAGTGAGAAATCACAAACCGATTTAGCTACTAAAACAGTAGCAAATAAAATAGAATTGAGCATTACAAAGGTCCAGTCCACTTTCAATCTAGAGAGTGAACTTGCAAAAATCAAAATCACATTGCCATTATACGAAGTGACTGCTCGGGACGTGTACTAAAGGCCAAATTTTGAAAGTTTTGAATACGGGAGAAATAATCTTAATAATGATTACGTAAATTTGAACGATGATCGGCGGCTTTGCCACTCTATTTGATCCAAAGATTGAGGGAAAATTTCAGGAAAGGGTAGTTCCACCTTTTCAGGAAAGGGTAGTGGGTCCTGTACTAGGCAAAACGCTGGGGCAGGAGTGTGGCTACGTAACACAGAAAATGATCAGGCAGAGAGCCACGCTGTGAATCTGCATTTCAAATGCACAAACAATATTGCGGAATATGAGGCTCTCATCCTGGGTCTGAACTTATTGAAAAAATTAGGAGCCCGTAGGATAGCTGTGAGAGGAGACTCAAAGTTAGTGATCAGACAGGTGAATGGTGAGTATTCAGCAAAACACCCCAGACTTAGGGCATATAGGAATGATACTCTAGATTTGCTGAAAACGTTCGTTGAATATGAGTTAGTGTTCCTTCCTAGGGGTAAAAATGCAATAGCAAATGGATTAGCTTGCCTAGCTAGCTCATATCCTAAGGCCCCAGTTGACCAACAAATTATCATTCGGACCAAATTCGGGCACCAACGATTGCAGGACAATGAAAAGCTCTTAGCGCAAGTCTTTGAAGGAGACAAACAGATTGAAGATTTCCTGATGGGCAGAAATGAGTTTGAATTTTCTGATTCAGACTCAAAATATAATGCCAGCTGCCCAAGGGAGGATTCCCCAGATGAATTAGAAACACCTTGTAGTATAGAAATAAATTCTTTTTAAGGCAAGCGGAAATCCGGCTTAGAGAAAATTGTGAAAACGCGAGATAGGCGAGAGAGTAGAGTCTTGTAGGTCATGGTCAAAGATAAGAAGATACCGAGAGAGGGCTGGCACCCTTAGAGGACCTTTTTGACTTTGATGACGTAGCAAAAAAGCCCACAATTGAACATGTTGATTCTGATGTGGAAGAATGCAACATTGGCACTGAAAATAAGCCCAAAATAATAAAACTGGCTAAGTCTATACCTGCAAACATGAAGAAGAAATACATTGAACTGTTTAAGGAATTCGTTGATGTGTTTGCATGGAGCTACGAAGACTTAAAGGCCTATGACACCAACATCATTCAACACAAGATACCACTAAAGGAAAATCAGAAGCCTTTCAGACAAAAACTTCGAAGAATAAATCCAAAACAATTGCCTGCAGTAGAGAAAGAGATCAGGAAGATGTATGATGCAGGCATAATAGTCCCTGTGAGGTTTTCTGATTGGGTGTCAAACTTAGTAGCTGAGGAAGAAAACAAGAACAAGGAGATTAGACTTTGCATAGACTTCGAAACACTCAATAGAGCTCACAGAAAGACAAATACCCTTTGCCTAGAATGGAGCATATCCTACAAAGGTAGTAGGCTCTAAGAGAATCTCCCTGCTTGATGGTTTTTCAGGATATAATCAAGTTCTGGTACTCCCAGAAGATCAACTCAAAACAGCTTTTACCACTCCATGGGGCACCTTCATGTATGTGAAAATTCCCTTTGGATTAATGAATGTTGGAGCTACCTTCCAGAGAGCAATGGATATTGCTTTCTCAGATGAGATTGGACACTTTATAGTTATCTACTTGGATGACTTGACTTTCTTTTCTAAAACTGAAGAAGAACATCTGAAACATCTGAGGAAATTTTTTGAAAAATGTAGAAGGTATGGTCTGTCCCTGAATCCTAAGAAGACTATATTTGGGTTGCAAGAAGGTAAACTTCTTGGCCACATTATATCTGAGAAAGGGATTAGGATAGGCCCACAGCGAGTTGAGGGAATACTTCAAATTACACATCCAAGAAACATCAAGGAGTTGCAGTCCTTCATAGGGAAGATCAATTTTCTTAGGAGGTTCATTCCCAACCTTGCGGAACACCTTAGAAAAATGACTGAAATGCTAAAGAAAGGTGCAGGGATTAAGTGGACTGTTGAAGCCAAGAAATATTTTGAGTCAGTAAAACTTGCACTCACTCAGGCCCCTGTCCCTATCAGCCCTGACTTCTCAAAGGATTTTCTGATCTTTTCATTTGCTTCCCAACACACCATAGCTGCAGTTTTGCTGCAGAAAAATTCAAAAGGTAATGAACAGCCTATAGCGTTCTTAAGTAAAGCCTTAAGAGATGCACCCTTAAAATACAACATAATAGAAAATCAGGCCTATGCCCTAATTAAGGCCTTAAAATACTTTAGGGTGTACATTCTGCATTCTCACACCATTGCTTTCGTGCCAAGTATAGTGGTCAAAGATATCTTGTCCCAAGACCCTGATGGGAAAAGGGGAAAATGGATTGCAACAATCTTGGAATACGACCTTGAAATAAAACCCACTAAGTTGATCAAAGGCCAAGGCTTGGCCCAGTTAATGGCTGAATCAAACTTGCAGGCCCTTTTCATTAACATGATAAATGCCCTAGATGAGCAGGAAGGATTGCCCCATCCAATTGTTGAGGAGCAGTTTCAGAACTCTCCTTGGTATACTGATATCCTTTACGTGCTCACTAACCTCAATGCCCCTCCAAAACTGTCCAAAACAAAGGCCAGATTCATAAAACTCAAAGCTCGAAATTACTGCATTATGAATGAAATTCTATATTGGAAAAATCCAAACGGCCTTTTACTGAAATGTTTGTCCGAAATTGAAGCTAAAAGAATCAAACAAGAATTCCATGCTGGGGAGTGTGGAGGTCACTTGAGTTGGAAAACCACTGCAAATAAGATACTCAGGGCTGGTTACTATTGGCCTACCCTCTTTAGTGATGTTCATAAAATGATACTTACCTGCCATAAATGTCAGATTTTTGAGGGAAAAGGAAAACTTCTCCCTCTTCCCCTACAACCCATCATCATTGAAGGTCCCTTCATGCAGTGGGGACTAGATTTTATAGGAGAAATTCACCCTTCTTCTTCTGGGCAACACAAATGGATCCTAACCACTACAGATTACTTCACTAAATGGATAGAGGCTATACCCACTAGGAATGCCACTGACTCTGTCATCATTAGGTTCCTAGAAGACTTCATCCTATCTCGGTTCGGTTGTCCAAGGAAAATAATCACCGACAATGCTGCTGCTTTCGGATCCAAAAGAATGGTTTATTTCTGTCACAGGTACGGAATAGCACTTGGACATTCAACTGCCTACTACCCCCAGGGTAATGGCCTAGCTGAATCATCAAATAAAAGCCTGGTCACAATCATTAAGAAGCTGTTGGAAGAAAACAAAAGGTCATGGCATAAAAATTTGGTACATGCTCTGTGGGCTGACAGACTCACCACAAAGAAATCCATTGGCATGGCACCTTTCCAGCTGGTTTATGGGACTAAAGCAGTTTTTCCTACTAGTCTTGGAGTTCCAGTGATCAAACTTGTCCAGGAGATCCAATAAGAAGAAGACAGCATGATCAGAAGAATCCATGAAGCTATTCATTTGCAGCAAACAAGGGAGCAGGTTTATAACAGAGCATTCAAAATTCAAGAAAGCATTAAAATACAGTTTGACAAAAGAGCTAAAGCTTCAGATTTCAAAGTCGGGGACAAAGTTCTGAAATGGGATTCAAGAAGGGAGGACAAAGGCAAACATGGCAAATTTGACAGCTTGTGGCAAGGTCCATTTCTCATCCAGGCCACTGTGGGTCCTAATGCATTTTTGTTACAAGAACTTGATGGTACAGAGCTGTTTGGGGGTCCTGTAAATGGAAGGATGCTCAAACACTACTTCTGCTAAATTTTCATTTCCAGTTCCATTTCCATTGTACATATCATTGCAGTTTTACTTTCAAGAAAATAGAAAAAATATTCCAAAAACAGAGTGAAAGGACAGGTCCAGACATGCTCAAAACATGGACCTCTGAAGTGCAAAGAACAGATCCAAATAAGCCCATGTATTTTCCAGAGTAAGTGCATACTCCAGACCAAGTGAACAAGCAAGGCATGTATGAATGTCTTGGTCTGGAGTTTTCTCTTGCTCAGAAAAATTCTCAAGATGAGGCTCACGAAGACATCCTGCCTCAAGATAAGTCCATACAAGAAGCGAGGAAGCTGTTCCTAATATGCTCAAAATTTGGATCAGCAGGGAAAGGTATAATCAGCTCTAACATGCCCAAAACCAGAGTTGAAATCGAAGAAAAGAAGTGACTCAAATATGCTCAAAATTTGAGTCACAGAGAAATAAGGATGTTCCAAAATTGCAGAATCCCATGCCTTCACAGTTTTTTCTTCTACAAGTTTCTGTCTAGCAAGTCAGATAGTCTAATCCTGACTTGGTTGTTTTTAAATTTCTTGTCTTAGAATGTAGGTGAAGGAACCTGCTGAACAGTTTAATCCCAGCAGGTATTAGATTAGGTAGAGAAATAGATGAGGCCAATAGTCTAATCTGGCCTCATGGACAAATAAGGGTAGATTTAGAGTAGGTTTGTTTTTTATTTCAAAATAAAATAATGTAGAGGGTCTGCTAGTTCAAATGCACCCAAGGGAAAATTGTAGAACTGTAGCTTGGGTAGGTAGATTGGTTGGGAAGTATTTTTGCTGATGTTTCTATCATACTGTGGCAGCTAAAATTGAAGAAGAAATATGGCTTGTGACAGCAGGCCTCTGGCCTACTCCAAAGATCATCTCTGGTTTCTTGACTCCTCCAAGGAGCAGCCATCCCCATGTGGAGCCACTGTTAGCCCCCCTATGAAATTCTTGACAAGAAAGCTGGGGGCTAGATTGTTCTGGAGCCTCCAAGGAATGCCTTTCCCTTGAAAACCCATCCTCCTTGGAGTCTCTTTGTGCTAGGCCTAATATACATCTTCTCTGCTGGTCCATTCCTCAAAAGGGGCCTTTTTAATCCCTATATCCTGAAAAATTCCCCATCTCAACATCTGTTTTCCCTTTGTCAAAATCCCCCCTAAATCCTATCCCAAACCCCACCTTCATCTTTTATTTCTCCAAATCTCCACTCCATCTCCCTACCGTTACCCTTTAGAGGCTTTGGAATGCGCTAAAAAGGGCCTAAAAACCCACTAAGCATTTGATTTCGAGCCTAGCCTTTCCATTAGCCTCCGCTGCACTCCAACGAGACCGGCACGGGACCACTCGGCCCGGAACCCCGTTTGGGCACTTGTCCCCTCCAACCCTTTTTCCGCCCAAAAATCATAAAAAACCTTTGATAAATCACATTTTTGGGTTGTAAAGGTTTGCCGCCAGTTTGATTTTTCGGTAAATCTCCGCCGTCTGTTGAACACCGGATCTGACGGCGCGGTGCTTTCCCGAAACAGTGGTCCCCGCCCGCCTGTGCTTTTCCAAAACCATGTGGTTTTTTCCGCACCACTCATCCTCAGAGGGCGTTATTCATCCCAATGGCAGTTGTTCCGCTGGCCTCGTGTCCTCTGTACGACGACGAACCCGCTCTCATTTCGCGCATTAATGTTCGGTTGGTGGCCGAGTAGCGAAATTGATGAGCTGTCGATCCAAAGCCCCCTTCATCCAACGGTTGTCGTCCATCCAAGCCACACACTGGTTCCAACCTCTTGTCCATCGTACCGGCTGACCCTCCGTCGTCAATCCCCATCGTCGATATCCACGGTCGACGATGCAGATCATCCATGCATTGTTGACCATTCCGCTCTCTGGAACATGAGTCCCCACGTCTGTTCCATCGCACACTTCTCCCATTCCATCGTGTATATTTGGGTCTTTTCGAGTTTTTTAATGTTTTCTCATTATTTCATTATTATTCGTCGATTACCTACCGAGTGAGTTTCGTTATTCCCCTGCGCAATTTGTTCCATAATGCTCTGTGGTAGAAGCCAGATCACCTCATCCGTCGTTCACATCCATGGTTTTCCTCATGGGTTGGTTGTTTTTAAGGGTTTCTAAGGGTAGAAGACCACCCAACCATGGTTGCGCTATACCATTGGCTCATTAAAAGGCTGTGCGAGACAAAATTGAATCCGGGGAGGGCCCGGTACACGATAAAGTCAAAAGCATTTGGCGAGTTTGCGCGAAGACGATTTCGAACATTGAAAACCTTTCAGCGCTAATAAAACCCGAGACGCACCCCCGTCGAGAGGAAAATGGAGGCGGGTGTTTGTACGGAAACTAGAAAGGAAAGATTAAGGCGGGTTAATGACAATGCGAGCCTTTAATCGAGAGGTTTGAAAGCCAAAAGCGACCAAATTACGGAACCCAGGGATCGATCGAGATCCGTGTACAGGGCAAAAAGGTAATATCAGGGTTTTTCATCAGCAGAATGTTTTTTCTTCATCAATTACATGACGCCCATACAACTTTTATTATGCACCATGTCCCTGAAGAGTTTTCCACCAGACATCAGACCTGAAAATGCCAGAACATTTATGAGACAGACCTTTCAGCAATTTATTTTATTTTTTGTTCACGACACCAGGAGTACTTTGACCAAAATGTCAAGATCATATCCAGAGCAGATCTTTCTCCCACAAGGAAAGTGGCAGAGATTAAACATATAGCATGTCAAGCAGAATGGGTTCCAGCCCTGCATTCGTTGTTGTGTTTAAATGTGACATTCAATGCTCACCTACCTTCTTTGGTCGATCTTTGTGTTCCCACTGCTATAAAACACAGAAAGAAACATTGTAAAGGTTGTTGATGAGATATCAGTGAAATGCAAGAATTGTTCCTCTTGAGACAAGTTCTCTGTGTAATATTGTAAGATAGACTGTGACTAGATGTATTCAGGCTGAATGTTCAGGCTATGGGCTATGTTGTACCTGATTGGTGTTGTTTTTAATATGACAAGCATGTTTCTTTGGATCCTGATCTAAAGCAGCTGGTGATGTTTCCTCTTTCTCTGTATTTGTGATTGACTTGCTCTCATTTCATGCTACATTCCATTTCATTTATACTGGTAGGTAACAGAAGTATAATATAGGATTCACCCCTGATAGGTGCCCTATATTTCCTGCTCTCCCTGCCTCAACGTTTTCTGCTTATATGTGTATCTGAATATTGATTTTGATTGATTTAACCAGTGTAGTGGATGTTATTGCCTTCTCTCTGATGTATGAGTTGATGAAATCCATGTTCAGATGTTCTTGGTAGGATTTAGCTGGAAGGTTTGGGAACACTGGGGATTAGTGTTAGCCCTGTCCACTAGGATCCTTGCACGACCAGTTAACTGTTTCTGGATACTTGTATTTGTGTCTAATTTTGTCCAGCGAGTCACAGGTTAAAAAGACCTGAGCTTTGATCTCTGAAACCAGAGGTTGGTCTGATTCCTCTCTTCATTGCTGTCATAATGTCCCATCCCAAATATCTCCGTTAAGATCCAAGTGCTCTAGATGACTAGCCCAACTGAAAGCTTGCACATTGATTACAAATAAATCCTTTCTTGACTCCATAGCCTAATGGATTTGATGTTCCTTGAGTTATCTGTCTTAGCTTAATTCCCTCTTTGCTCATCCTTGTCTTATATTGGACCTTCTTTTCCTGATTCCCAACAACCAAACACAAACAATCAAACCAACAAACCTGAGCCTACAACTAGCCTAAAATCATAACTTAGAGCTTCAAAGACATATCCTTTGACTTGTATAGAGAGATCCCTCTCTGGACCTAGGAGGGCTAGATCCTAAGGTCCCAAAGTGGTTCTATGTTGTCTCATCTTTTGGTCTCTGTCAACCTGGCCAAAACATGGGAACCCCAACACTGTTCACGATGCCAGAATCAAGAAGACGAGGTCTACGCAACCATCCTGGTTTCAACCTAATCCTATAATTTTGAATTTTGAGAAAAATTTATGAACTCCTAATTAGATGGAGTGGATCTATATGATGGATGTGTTTTAGGTTGAGGTTTTCATGAAGGTGGGTGGGAGGGATAGCATGGAGTTGTGTATGGAGTATATTGAAGAAAATATTGAGGATATTTTTGTTTTTTCCCTTAAGGTCCTTGCAAACCTTATTTCCAAGATTGGATTTTAGGTTGAGATGGACAAGTTTTCCAATGAGGGAATGTGTTCCAATTAGTTTCAGATGGATGTGAATAAGCTTTAAATTTTGAAATAGGTCCTTGCATCATATCAAGTTGACTAAGCTTCCATGGCCTTATTGGAACTACATAGCATAGCTTCTATGGTCATTTGATGGATTTTCTTCTTGGTAAACTTCTAGAAACCTTGGTAATGATGGAAAATATTTAGTAGCATATGATTCTACATGGATAACACAAATATCATCATCTTCCTTTTGCTCATTTTTCATTCTTAACATTTCTACTTGTTCACTTATATTTCTAAGGATTATTTTTTTAAAGTTATCAAGAAAATTTCCAAGTTCATCTTGACTTACCAATGTTGATGTTTATTTACTTACTCTTGCCCTTCCTCTTGATATGTGCTTGCATGTTTCACAAATTACTTCAAAAAATAATTGGTATCCATCTCCTTTACCCATGATATGAAGGAGATAAATACACTCATCCCTAATTGTTCTAAGTAAGATGGTTTTTAGTGTGTCATATCCTATATGATGAAATTTTTCCCTCTTAACATTATACATGAACATATCTATTAGATCATCAAGGCTCTCATATTCTTCTTGATTCATTCTAAAAATTTCTTCTTTAAGATCATGATCTTTATATTTTTCTAGACATATCTTTTGCATATCATTCCATGATCTTACTGAATTAACACATAAACTCATGAACCATTTAAGAGCTCTATCCTTCAATGTTGCAGCAAACAATCTCAATTTTTGAGTGTGTGATAAGTATTCATAAGATATACAAAGTATTTAAAATTCAAAGAGAAAGGTTTCCAAATCCTCTGACCTCATACCATGGAATTTGGGAAGGAAATATGGAGGGATGTTCTTCATATGCACACTGAAATCAATATCTTGAATGGGAAATCCAAAATGATCTTCTTCACTGTTATCATCTCCATCCATTTCTTCTACCTTTTCTACCATCTCTTCTTCTTCTACTTGAAAAAGTGGATGGTGATTTGGTTCTTACTGCACCACATGATCAAATGGGGGAGGTGGGTTTTGGTGTTGGAGAAGAATTTTTAAATATTTTTTGAATAAGAATGCTAATGCAATGAAATTTATTGTTTTGAAATGAAATATGCATAATGAAATTTTTTTGTTTTTGTAGAAAGAAAAGAAATGAATCAACTAGGGAAGAAAAAAATGCATACTTTGACACCTCCCTAGAAACAATGCCAAAAAGTGAGGAGCCTTAGTATTTCAACAAGAATGTTGCAACTGCCGAGGCTACCAACTTTGATTATCAACCTGGGGTTCATACAAATTTAACATGTGTCGGCACTATGTGTGCAGCATGCAATGTGTCCTTCTTTTGCTGGTCTTATGTAATGGAGTGAAAGTTATGAAATCAAAGCCTAAAATTATTTAAGAAATGGAAGTTTTTCTTTGAAAAGGAATTAACCCTAGGAAAGAACAACAATTTGTAATTGAAATCTTAAGAGAATGAGTTCAAATAAAAAGGCCTAATCTACTTTGTACAAATGCATTTCCTAAGTGGTTTATATTCTTCTAAAATCATTGATTTAGATCCTAGGTATCATGTTTTAAGCCTAAGATATAGAAACCATTCTTTGGGAGAAAATATGGTCAAGTTTACATGTGCTCCAATAGTGCTACAGGGAACTCTGTTTTTGCAACAGGAAGTTTTGTTTTGGAAATAACTCACCAAATGAATAAGTAAATGAAATTAAAACGGGATAGGAGTTATTTTTTATCAAGTATGATGTCTTATTTCTCCATTAAAAGTTGAATCACTTCAAAATACCCCTATTCACATGTGGTAAAAAATAACAAAACATTACTACTTTAAAATCTCGAAATTCAAGAACTAGTGAGCTAGTTAGTCTATCAAATGCCTAACTTAATCAAGTGAAAATGAAATTGGGTGAAATTTGTTATTAGATTTAACATTATTATGACCTAATCCAATTGGAATCAATTGAAATGAAGCTCATTAACCCATTCCAAAAAATAGCATAAATTTACTACTATTTTGCACAAGTCATTTCCAGAAATCTTATATTCGTGAACTAGTAACCAAATCCAAGTAGCTTAATGATTAAGATAACCTTAAAAAAATATTCTAAGGATGAATAATTCTTTTTAATCTATAAAAAACCTACAAAATAACTCACTTAAATCATTTAACTCAATTGTACAACAGGAAAGGAAACAATACTAAATACAGAAACATGCAAAACATAAATAAGAGATGCATGTGAATAAGAAGTGAAAAGAACATAAATGAGGGTTGTGAGACTCCTTGAATGGACAAGCCCAAGGATGGCTCAGAGTCCTATGGAAGAAACCAATCCTTAGAAGCTAAAAATGACACCAATCATCATTATGAAATCGGTCCAAGTAAATCCCTGCAAGAAAAGAACGCAGAGTTGCCAGAAAACAAGTTTTCTCCACAATAAGACTAAAAAATACCTTCCCCTAGAGGCCAATTCGAATTGGTACTTATACAAAATGATGAGGAAGAATTATCCTTGAAAGGAGGAAGCTTTACCCTCCAAAATCCCTCAAATAGTGGATCTGGTTCCGAACACTAGGATTTTGCAGTAAAGTTAGAAGGAAAGGATGAAAAAATGAGCAACCTAAAAAATAGGTGAATGTTCAAGAGGGGAAAAGATAGCGGTCGCCAATAGTAACAAATTCCAGTCAGCTTATCATTGTCATGATGGGCATTTGGATGTGTTGCTTCCCATTACAAAGATCCGACATAATGGGTTTTTTTTGTTGACGAGATGAAGGGAAGTCTAAAGGGAGACGATGGGAATGTTTGGAACTATATTAGGGTGCGGTGGCTGTGCAATAACACTTTTTCTGATGTTTTTGAATTTCCAGAATTGGATGTTGTTAAATGTATAAATAGATATTTGATATATCTTTTATGTGCCTAAGAAAGGCTAGATGGGCCTTAATTTATGTCTAATTTTGAGGTCCATCATCTTCGATGTCACTTCATTTTTTTATCCTAATCCTCTCACATCCCAAATGTTTTTTTTCATTCTCCGCTCTTTCTCTCTATTGCAAGCTAGTCCCGACGAGCAAGAATTTAGAAAAAGGTTGAAAAATGCCAAGAAGAACAAGAAGCTCATGATTCCACAACAAACGGCTCCTCATACTACAGAGATCACTGAGATTCCCTTATTACTCTTTGATACAAAATGCACCACATATTGTGGAACCTCTTAATGGGAAAACATGTACAAACTATTCAAGGATGAATAACCTAGAGTAATCCAAAGGGTATCCATGGCTGGTAACTCTTCATCGTCTTCTGAAGCTACTTACAATGATGTTGGAAATTCATTCCTACATCGAATCTCTTCTCAGCCTAAGATTCTACCCTACACAGACATGGTTAAGTGGGTTATTGAAAATTTGAATATTTTAGAAAGGACCTTCCTAACCTCAAGGAAGACAATAGTTGGGTCTTCCAGACCTGAATAAATGAAGAAAACGTATCATATTATAGACACACAGAAGATATATAATGATACTTTCCTTTAGAAGTTTGCAGATGGAAACAAGGTTGAGCCAGAGTAGATAAGGAAGTGGAGACAAGATCCAAACAAGAGAAAACATGAAAAAAGTGTATGTAATCCATTTCTTCTCTTGCTAGTCCACATTGTTATACCGTTGGTATGATGTGTAGGTGGTTTGGATATCCCAAAACGACAAATTTTTTAGTTGAATGGGCCCCCCTCTTGATGTTGTATCATATTCCTACATAATGGATTTGGCCACTATTTTTTCGAATAATACAGCTCACAGAAACATCTCTACCAAGATAGTGCCCCATTTTCATATGAGTGCATATATCATGGACGACATGTGCTTTATCTATCATTTCACATCCATGGGATGGAAATGGACCTTGGAAAACCCTACTCCTATCCATATCTATCTCAAGATCCTTTTGGAGACTAATTTTCAATTCCATTTTTATAAAATCTATCATGGAGTCATGTTACCTATACATCAAGATGTCTTTGGAGAAAAATCTAAAGATTATTTAATGAAGCCAGAGATGATTTTTGTTGGGTTTTTGTTATATTATTTCCATGACTACAAGTAGGTCTGAAGTGGGGGGTAAGAGGGGGGCGGCCATTAGGGGAATTTTGAGGTGTAAAATGGGCCTCCTAAGGAAATTATAAAATAATAGTGGAAAAAATCAAATAGGATTTGATGACATCATCAAATTTTAGAGGGAAAAAAGAAAAAACTACTTTTTCAACTAGTATTTTCAACTTATCTCCCAAAGGTTTTACTCAAATTTTGAGCGGGAGAACTCATTGGGTGCCAAATTTAATTCCTCATCCAAGGAGTACCCATGTTGCATACTTTCGATGGACCCTGCTATATGAAAAATGATAAATACATGATAAACATGATTGCAATCATAGTTTTTATTATATTTCTCTTTTTTCATGTAGAAGAGTTCATCGAAAGTATGCAACATTGGTACTCCTTGGATGAGGAATTAAATTCCGCATCCAACGAGTACTCCCGCTCGAAATTTGAGTAAAAATTTTGGGAGATAAGTTTAAAATACGAGTTGAAAAAGTAGTTTTATTATTTTATTATTTTTTAATATTTTTACTTTTTTACTCCAAAAATGGTGAATCATCCATTATGGATGACATCATCATCTTGAATCCTATTGGTTCTTATAAAATTTATTTTGGTTGTACATTTTTCTTAGGGGCATTTTAGACACTCAAAATTTCCCTAACTAGACCCCCTTCGCTTGCTTATGTGCAATAGGGGAGGGTCACATGGGGGCAAACCCAGCCACCCCGTTGGGGGGTTTTGTGAGGGCGGGGGCCCCACTTCACGAAGATCGAGGGAAACAGCCCTAGGAAAAAAATGGACACTTATTTTGGGTACGCAGGACCGCCCATGGTTTTATGCATGGGTTTGCACATGGTTTTGGGGTATGATGGTTTTCGGCCCCTGGTATTTTGTAGATCCGGTCAAGGGAACTATGGTTATGTTCTAATCCAGGGTTAATGGATTGGGGTTTATGTATGCTTCGACATGTATATATATATGTGTTGTAACACTAAAAGGAATATAATGAAAAATCAAGTTGGTCATCCCGATTTGGGATCCAGGGGAAAATCT
Source organism: Pinus albicaulis (assembly GCA_034641835.2). Taxonomy (NCBI): domain Eukaryota; kingdom Viridiplantae; phylum Streptophyta; class Pinopsida; order Pinales; family Pinaceae; genus Pinus; species Pinus albicaulis. The sequence continues at coordinate 88,457 of JAXQQM020070614.1, forward strand.
CTGTGTTTATCTGTTTTATGTTTTATGCTCTCGCTATTATTATTATTATTATTATTATTTTTAATAATTGATTATAGAAAATTTATATATAGGGTTAAAGCATACACATTTTCACGGTCATAGTCCAAATGTTTTGGAGAATAATTATTTACTTATTTTAGGGTTTTTTTAGTCTAGCCAGGCCTCATGTTCTTCCACTCTATTCCCCTGATAAAATCTTGGCCCAAGAAGTTTCCTATCAAACTGTGGGAAATGGATTAACCAAAGCCCTGAAAGAAGCCAAGAAATATTCCTTGCCATCATTTCCCATCCATTGTGGTGTCTATGCTTTGGATGATTTCAAGCACGTTGGGCTTGAAATTAACCAAATACAATGTCTAAACTTTCCCACCATTCCTGGTAGAAAGTTCAACCCAAACAAAGTAGCTCAAAAGTTCACAGCTCGGGTTAAAGTGAAACAGTTCATACATGAGCCTGATGACTTTGATGATCTATTTGAGTCTTCCCAAACATACCTACAGATAGAAAAATTGGCAGAAGACCGTCTGAGTCCATTGCAGCTCAATGAGTTCAAGAAATACAAGAATAAAAGGTTGGAGAATCTCCCTCTTGACACATTGATGGTTTCTCAACCATTTTTACAAGCAGAGCAGAATTCAACACAGTATTCAAAGGATGATATGACACAAAGTACAGATGAAACTACATAAGCATCACAAAAAGCTTGGAGAAAGTATGTTTAGCGGTGATTTGGTTAAAGTATAGGATTATTTTGATCGACATATTAATAAATTAGGATCGAACGATAGTTGAACCTCAACTCCGGGAAGAAACAATAAGAACTCTCAAAACTAACAAGCATAGCCTGCTTACTGTTGGGGCTTATGATAAAGCTAAAAATACAGATGATGTAGAATTAATCGCAGCATACCCCACTTCAGAAATTTCTCTTAAAATCAAAGATATTCCTCCTTTTGATGTATTTTATAGTCCCAAGAATAGGGTTGTAATGAGTAGGAAAAAGAAGATGTAATGTTCCAAATCTAGAACTTTCTGCTCCATCGGGAATATCTTAAGATATTCCAATTCCTTCTTCAGTGAGCTATCACAAGTCCATTTCAGAGACTGACTATTGGGGAATTTATAGGATATGTCTCCTTCCAAAGAAGGGAGAGATCCTGAGGCTATTTGGCCCTTCACAGACTCTGCCTATGGATATGCAATATTCCACTTTGTGAATTTCTGCTACAGGGTCCTTGAGGATGCTGTATAAGGAATCTGTTGTAAAAATAAGACAAAACACTACTGGGATGCCTTAGAAAACACATCATACAACTCCTATGTAGAAAATGAGCTCAAATAAATAACTCTAGATGGTTTATTCAGATCTCCCCAATCTAGGTCTCGGAAACAATGCTCAATGAGAGAGCTTACAACAATATATGAACATTAACATTAAATTTGCAACTATGAATACATCATAAGAGGGAAAATTCTACAGCCATCATGATATTATGATATATCAGCAATAAAATACAAGAAATAGTTGAGGTACAAGCCACTCAAGCTTTAAGATCCAACCTCCACTGATTAAGCAATAAGATACATGAGTTGCTGCAACTCCACAAAATGTCGAAGAGCAATGACTACGCTGTGTATATGAATGTATGAACTGTTGAATATGAATAAAATTTACATATGGCTGAAGGAATACAAAAGGATGCCCAATAAAAAATAAATGGGCTGAAATACATGATTTCTAGCCAATCTATGAGAGATTGCTAGAAATGCTAGAGAATACCAAAATGTGACAACTAGGTTGTCACTACAACTGGAAAAAAATGAGAATGAGGCTGTGGCTAATCTGAAATCTGATTTCCCTCCTCTGATAATGTCTCCAAGCAAAGTGCTGATCCCTTTGACTCAAAAACACTCCTCCTTTGAAGCTCTAGAACCCCTCTCTCACTGCCTCCTCTGAAATAATGCAATTTCCTCCATGGACTGCGCAGTGGGAGATGATGGGATGTTAGATTTATTCCAAGGATCTGAAATAAACCCCAGGAATCCTCCTTGTAGCTCCTCCAATTAATAGATCACTCCTCCACTGAAGAAAACTAATCAAGAGAGACTCCATGAGTTCCTCTCTTGCTGCACCCAGCAACACAACATCCTCTCTGCTGCAGAGCTAACGCTGTAGAAGATGAATGTATCTGTGGACAATTCTGGATTGAGTAATATGTAGCTCAATGATCATCCTTCCTTGAGGAAGAGGTAGGGATTCCCGACCGGGAACACCCTAGTGCCCGAGGGCACCACCACCCTGCTAAACAGCCCGGGGATGCAAGCCTTTGCAAACCCTATTCGAAATTCTATCTCCAAACATCATGCAAATGGGCTACCATCTCCTCCATATAAATAAAGGGAACTCTTATCCACCATGGTCCCACCAATTAGGGTTTCCACCCTCATGTGAGTATCTTCCCCCCAAAACTGCACAGCTTCTCTAGGAAGCCTCTCCTCCTTGGGCAGCACTGTTGAATTTAGTCAAAGATGAATAAACCAAGTGAGCTGGGCTCCATTAACACCCTGAGGTGTTTATTTCAGCTACTTATTTGCCTCATTTTCACATAAGGAGTGTTATTTATTCATCTAAAAGGGGCTAAGGTGTCTCCTTGCCCATTTTATTCAACAAAAATAAAATGTGCAACTATAATGTTCCATTTTAGCTTGAGGCTAAAAATTGGGAACATTACAGTCCTCCCCTCCCACATGTTGCTTGCCCTCAAGCAACTGCATAGAGAGAAAAAAAAATTCTCCCCCTTCTTCTCTTGTGGCCTCCTAATCAATGATCCCCACCACTGCTCAAACATGCTGCAATAAATCTGTCCTCCAATGCTCTCTCCCAAGTATGCAAGCTAAAAATGATGCTCCTCATGGAAAGATAGAAGGTGTAGTGGAATCCTTCTTGCTGGAATGTGGCCTACTCAAGGTAGGAGTGATGATATGCATGGGAAATTTTTTCCCAATGATGATCCTCTCATCCATGCAATCATCCAAATAAAAATCTCAACCCCTGGTTTCTGGAATGTGTTGGGGCTGAATGGAAGGTTGGGCTTTTGGTCCCCAAGATGTTTCTCCCTCCATTTGCTGCACATATGGGGCTGCCTTTTTCTTTGGGCTGGAAAAATATGGCCTCCAAGAATGGCCCAAGCCTCCCCATCAAGAAATTCAACCATGAGTTGCCTCCTCAAATCCTCCAAGTGGTTCCTCCCACAAGAAGAGACAAGTAATAATGTGGCAATCATGGTTTTCCCATGGTGTCTCCTGCAAGATAAGACATGTGTAATGGGGAGAATCATGCTCCCAATGGGTTTTACATCCAATAATCTCCAAAAAATTCTCCTTATAAACAACATCATAAATATAAAGGAGCAATATGCAATAGAAACAAGTTTCCAAATGACAACTAGAGAGTGGTTCCAAATCCCACTCACGGAACCTGCGCAGTGCCTCCTTGGCCTACCTCAAAATAAAAAGTAACAAGTGTTGTACCAGCAACTTGTTTGCTGCCACAACATCTCATCACCATATGGAATCATTGAATTACAAATTGGTGCCAATGGTGCACACCAAGAAGCATGTGGCTTCCCCCACAAACCATCATAAGAATAGCCAAAATCAAGGCTACAAGTAGTTTCAAGTACATCATGTCAAATGCAAGAAGGGATGATCCTTCCTGATACAATATGCTTCTCATATGAATTAAAGAGGTACAAAATATAATGGGAAATTATACGTTCTCTACCATGTACTTGAGACCTTGAGCTGAAATGGCTCATCTGAATGCTCTCCCTTTCCTCCAATGAGTAAGGGAATGGTTGTGCCAACCTCTACAAAATCATCCGGGATATGCATCTATCCATATGATGATGTCAATCATACTGAATTCCCTCCCAAGTGGACTCCTCTAGCAAAGAAAATTATGCATCCAAATGCACAGCTAGGAAGTCCTCATGTGTTGCATGCAACAGTTTCTCCTTGAAACTAGAAACTCTAGTCAAGAAGAGTCTGTCATGATGATAGATGATCATATTATACACTAAGTATCTGCCATCTCCATTAGGGCCATCCAAGATCATGAAATGAACCAAGATCCTAGGAATACTCAACCAAATATGAGTCCTCCATCTTGGATCAATCCTCCACATAGATAGTGTTGGTGTTCTGCAATATGGTGATCCCCTCACACTGTTGCCTGCTACCTTGACATCCCCCATGACAAATTCATCCTCAAAGTTCTTGCCATGCCCATCATGTAGCTACTCATGCTCAAAGAGAAATGATGCTCTCTGAAAATAAGCCTCCCATGAGAGACTATCACCTCCAAAGAATCTCTCGATCCTGGCCAATGTAAGCATGATTGGCCTCCATCTACTCCAATGCATGAAAGATTCCTTCCTCAAACGAAGTATCCTCTCTCTCACCAAATCTATGGAGCAGTCATCCTGCATCATGAAGATGTTATCCTCCATCTCTGCAGCAAATCTATCTGCACAGTAAAACTGATGAGAGTGGGTGGTACTGAAAAGGAGAGAGTGTATCCCTCCTCCTTGTGCTTATCCCCAAACTCTCTACGTTGTGATGGACTCCTCTAATGTCTCCACCCCTCTGGAATCCAAGAGTCGTGAACCACCAAGAATGATGCCTCTCATCATCTCTACATCGGGTGGCCTCCCAAGTGGAAAGCCTCCAAAAAGTGAGACATCAATATCTGAAATAGACTGCATGTATGAGTGGACTGATTTTTCCCTCTCTCCTCTACGTAGTGCAGTCTCTTTCCTTTGTGCAGAAAATTTCTGAAATAGATAAGGTAGAATTATTATCACCCCTTCATGCTCATCCTTCTACTCTTCTTTCTCCATATCACAATCCCCAACAAATGCTACATATGGCTCCGGAATTGTGTCTTGGTACCCACACTAAAAAATATTTGGAATTCCTAGCAAAGACAGAAGGGCTCCTCTAGTGGAAGCATTGGCTCCCTTTTCACCTCCATGTGGTGATGGATCTCCTCCTAATGTGACAACGCTGTTGGTTCTTTCCAATGTATGCAAAGTGTTTGTGTTTATGACACAATGAGTTTCACCAAGTTTTTCCATCAAACCCTTAGTGAATGCATCATATGTTTTTGCATTTGTATGACAATGAAAAATGGAACCTTCAAACAAACAATCATGAGCCATACTTTGAGTTGTAGCATTGCTCCTCCCATGGCCTCATTTCTTCCTCTACTCCTTTGCAATGCAAGTGAACAAAGGACTACGTTGTCGATCTTCATTTGTGGCTGAATTCCCACACCCTTCATGAAAAATAGCTAGGATTTGACTCATCAACAAACCCTCTCAGAAAAACTTCCACTTTTCCCTTTCATCAAGATTTTCAATGATCTCTTCAATGGTCTGGAAACAAAGAAGGGAAGCCTCCTCTTCCATCATTCCTCTTTCCTTGTTTCCTCTGTCAATATCCTCTCCTTGGAGAGAAGCTCCTCTTGGTGATGGAAATCTTGTGCACAGGCTGAGCCAAGATTGATGCTTTGATACCACTATAATGTTCCAAATGGAGAGGAATAAGCTCAGTAGCGAATATATTGAGATATTCCACTATGGGTTCACATCAATATGGAATAATAAAAATAGATCTAAACTAGAGGTAGACTATTTGGGCATTTACTGGCTATGTCACCTCTAAAGAGAGGGTGAGAACCAGAGGCTTCCTGGCCCGTTCCAGACTCTGTCTATAGAAAGTTGGTGGAACAAAACAAGTATGGGAATAGCACACTCATATTGGATTTTTCAGCCTTTGGGATACTTAGATCTTCATATCTAAGGAAAGGATCCAAAAGAAGAGCAAAAACCAAACAAGCAAGGATCTGGAAATTCCACTTCAGGAAAATCCAAAATAGGCTCAAAGGAAACGCTGTATAAGAAAACCAGTGCAAAAATAACATAGACCAGGGCTAGGTTCCCATATCTTAGGCTGTGTGGGACCTTGTTGTGGCCAGCAACAACCCCCCTTTTTATTTAATATTAGTAATTATACTAAATAAATGGGGACCCTTAGTTAAAAAATCCAAAAAAATCAATTAGTATTTGTTTCCCTTTTCAAATAAAACCTTCTATCATAACTTAGGGAAATTCCGTAGAAAATCCTTAAGAAACACTTAAGTTTATGATAGATTACAATAAAATCCTTCTTTGAGCGAAATAGCGCATCCATCGCAAATGGTAGATATCTTTTGTAAAACTGAATCTTTTAAACTGCGACTTTGCGATATTGCGATAATGCGATCCCAAAAAGCCTATACGTTAAAATACTAGTCGCAAATCGCATATCGCAGAAAAATGTTAAACGAATACTTTTTATATGTGATATTTGCGATTTGCGATTTGCGATTTTGCGATGGCTCGCTATGAGAAAATTGTGATTTGCAATATTGCGATATTGCGACATTGCGATATCGCGCAGCAAATCGCAGATCGCAATGTCGCAGATTCATAAAAGCGCGTTGTCCAAAGAAAATCCTTCCATAAATCAATATCCGTTTTGCGCTTTAATGATTGGATTAAATGAATGGATTGTCAATTAATGATAAATGGGATTTTGTTTTGATTGAAAGGTCGTTTCACATTAAAATAATATATTTCATCCGCCTTTTGCATTTAAAACTATCTCATCACCTTTCTCATGTCATTACTCTCACTTAACTCGTAAAATCACAGGCGCGAAGGAACAAAAGACTATACAAAGCGTTCACAGAGCATTATGGGTAAGAAGGGGAAGATTTCAAATTCTCAAAACAAAGAAATGGCTTCACTGTATGCGGATACTGCTTGCAATAAAGATGCCGGTATCACCACCTGGGAAGGAATGCATAATTTTCTCGAAGAAGAAAATCCCAGGGTAATGCAAGTCGCGGCTACTGCAGGCTCAAGTAATTCATCCGAGGCAACCCTTAAAGAACTGGCTTGTTCATTTCTACACCGGATAGCAGCAAGACCAAGAATTCTTCCATATACATACATGGTCAAATGGGTGCTGGACAACACCGATATTTCAGACAGGCAATTTATAACTCCAAATCAAGAGCTCATCGGGTCGTTCACTATGGAAGATTTGAGGCTGATGTATCATTTGCCAGAACCTCAAGCAAATTATAATAAACAATTTATGGAGGATTTTACCAAAGAACATACAAATTTGGTGGAATGCACAAAGGAGTGGACCAAGAATGATGAACCATTGAAGAAAAACAAACACGGTATGTATAGTACTGGTTCACTCACCTCTCCATATTGTTTTGTTGATGCTATGTTATGCAGGCTTTTTGGAAAGTCTGACATAAATATGATCTTGCCTGAATGGCTCCCATTGTTGAATGCTGCTGTTAACACTACAATTGTAGACTGGGCCAAAATCTTGTCTGATAATCTGGCCACTGCTATTTTCCATTACCGGTCTAAACGAATTGTTTCCCAGAGGATTTATCCTCCTTTTTATCTATCTTCTTATGTTATGCATGCTATCTGCTTTGTTTCTAAATTCCCTTTGATGGGTTGGCAATGGACGATTCAAGATCCTTTGCCTATTCATGTGTATCACAAGGAATTATGGGAATCCAAGTTTATTCCTCATTTTTACAAGATTTGCCATGGCATAATGTTGCCTCTGCACAAAACATTGTATAATAAAGATGCTCCAAGGTTTTCCCCGGAAGCACAAGTCGACATTCTCCCTGTCGCACGATGGTTTGGGGAAGAGTGGTTTACCTATGTGAGGGTTTTTGGAAGCTCTGTTTCTCCTCATGTTTTACCCTTATATGTTTCTGATAAACTTATAGCTCAGGAAATTGCATACCAAACCTGTGGTGAAGGAGGTTTGACAAAGGAATTAAGGGATAAGAAGAAGGCCATTTGGAAAAAATTTCCCGTAGCTTGTGGGACATTTTCATTATTTGATGTTGGACATGCATTCAAGGAAGTAAGCAATATTACATGCTTACAATTGTTTAAATTTGCAAAAAGGTTATTCGACCCTAATGAAGTTGCTAAAAATTTCACCTCTACAATCAAAGTAAGGATATTTTCCGGAGAAGAGGACCCTTTCGATGATAGATTCCTAGAAAAATCCACACTGAAAGAAATTCTACATTCATCACAGATGAAGTTATCTCTAGAACAATTTCAAGAATTTAAAGTTTACAGAGAAAGAAGACTAACTACTATCCCATTGGAAAATTTGCATTTGGAACCTGCAAGGGAACCAAATCCTAGTGTCAGTCTCAATGGCAGTTCCAGTACAGATAAGTCTAAGTCAAAATCTGAAAGAGAGACTTCTGAACTTTCTAATAAGTCCAATGAAGAGCAGGATAGAAATGAAGAATTAGTGAAAGATACTGCTCAATCGAAAGAGCTTTCACAACAGCAAATTTTGACTTCTCAGCAGATAAATCCTCCTCCTACCAATGTACAGCAATAGTCAGTCACAATTGAATTAGACAAAGAATCGAAAAGCTTTAATCAATTGCTTAATGTGGAAGGACATAATATACAAACCCCTGTACAGACAACAAAAGTTTTGAGCACAGGAATAAGCGGTAATGTGACAAATACAGAACATATACCTGTCACTCCCTCTTTTGAAATTGTACTTAATGTAGAGGAAATTCCTCCTCTAGATGTATTCTACAGCCTGAAGTATAAAGCAGTAGTGCAAAAACAAAGAAAAAAGAGAAAATTAGAAGGTGAAATTGCTACTGAAGCAGAACAATTAGATGTCTTGTGGAAGGATCCTACCACAAAGCCTACTGATAATCTTGCTAAGTTATCTCAAATTACAGGAGCTTATGCTTCTCTAACTATTGACAAAGAATTTGAGATACAGCTCTTATTAAATGAAAAAGAAGAACATATACAAGTTCTGCAACAGCAATTGCAACAGGTACAGGCCAATAATGAAGCACAGATGAAACTTGAAAAATTACGGCAACAACTTCAAGAAATGCAAATTGGATATCAAAAAAGTTTAGCTGATAAAGAGAAACAAATACAGATTATCCAAGATCAGCACAAAGATGATCCTAAGCTTCCAGAGTTTATTTCAGAAACTATTTCTTTAAACAATCAACTACTGCAACAAGAAGAAGTATTATGCCAAAAAATATTGCAATGGAATTCTTTTTGTCAAGAAAGTCATAAGATCATTAATCATGTCATAGATTTACGAAATGATTATGATTTAATTAATGAAAAAGTTACTGATTATTTGGTATGGAAAAAAACAGAGGAAGGAAGAAAGCTAGTGCACCAATTATTAATGAAAACCATAAAGAAATACTTTTCAATGACTGGGATGCACAAATCAGAGGGGCAGAGAAAGCATCAAAAGAATCGGCTACAGCAGCAAGCAGTCTTACTTATTTTGTAAATGAGAATTTGCACAAAGCAAATTTGATTTCAGAAACTGTTTTGGGATATCTTCCACAGGCGCATCAATTGCAAACAGAATGGACACAAAAGGCGGAAGAAAAAGAAAAATCAATCCAAGGATTGACAAGATTAAACTGGGATTCTTACTGGACATATTTAGTGAAACCACAAAGTCAACACAGTGTGCTTAATTGCATCATTAGTTCTGCTGGGAAGATTGCGCCTACACTTGCTGATTCTGTCTTTTCAGGACAGTTGAAATCTGAAGTCGGCCAACCACCTCTTCTCAAAACAATGCTGGATGCTTGCAAGTTTAAAGATCAAGTTCATAAGTAGTTACTTAATAGTCTTTATTTTTAGATTTAGTTTTAGTTTTACTATATTTTTTCCTAGGAAAAGGACGGTCATTTAAACCGAATCCTTAATTTTTGTAATAAAATATTTTTAGATTTAGCTAGTAGTATTTCAACCCTTCTCATACATTTAGAGAAGGGTCCTGAATTATAATATTTTGGACTTGAAGATTACATTTCTGTACTCCAATGGCTCTTATATTTTATAAAGGATCACATCTGGTGATTTTATGCAGAATTATCTTTAAAGTGTTGCATTTTTGTACCTTGGATTTGATTTTGCATCAGAATTACTGGATTAGAGTATCAGATTGCATTTGAAAGATTTCAAGATGGATAAGGTGTTTCTATCTGTTCACTATTGATTTATTTTGTCTTATGATATGCATTTTAGAATTTGCTATCATTTATATACATTTGGTTTTAACAACGTTTCTTTATATATCATTTTTTAGTATAATTGTAATGTTATCTTTCATAAGTATATGTAGATGATATACTATGATGAATAAAATATGCTAATATAACTTTGTTTAATTTCTTAAACAGAGTTATCTTTATTTGTTTCTGCACATTTCGATTAAATAATAATACATTTTTATGGTTATTGTTCAAACGGAATAATCTGAAGTTGTATTCACATATGATTGCCCGGGTTAGTTTTTAGAATTTCTTTATCAGTATTTAGTTTAAATTAGATATTTTTATTTCAGAAAATTTAGTCTCACTTTCACTCATCCAAATCAACCCATCACCAACCCATTAGTTATAAGGAAATTGGTCCTTTCAATCCAGTTAGAGCCACCATACCAAACTGATAAGGAGTTGTCCTAAGGTCCCGACTGGGTGGTTTTCCCCAATATTTGAAGCAGAGATTTTCTAGGCTTCAACATTTTTGGCACTAGAAGGAGGGCCTGAGCTATGAATGGCAAGTAAATCTTTACCCACAAGCCATTCTGAGAGCAAAACACCCTCATTAACTTCTTCAATTTCTTCTGAATTAAAAAATCCTATAGAAGGAATTGAGAAGAATATTCAGACACCCACTACCAAAATCTCAAAACAATCAGACAATCAAAATCCTGAGTCTCCTGAAGTACAAGATTTAATTCATAAATTGAAAGGATTCTCATTATCTCTAGAAGAATCTGAAATATCTGAAGGTAGTGTAAGCTCAAAATTTGTTCCTTCAAAACCTCTTACTAGGCTTCAAAGTGAAAAACTTGGTATTTCTCCGAAAGAATTCCCTTTACCTAGTAGAGTCAAGACAAGAAAAACTCAATCGGAATCAGTAAGTGATATAATTTCTTCATCTCATATTCAATCACCTGTTTCCAAAACCCCAACTCAACAAAGTGCAGTTGTTCCCACATCATCTGCTCAATCATCATCAATCTCAACATCATCTATTCCAACAACTTCTGTTCAGACACCACCAGTCTCTACTACTTCTCCAACAGTTGTTACAATAATGGCTAGACCATGGGCTACTCCAGGGGCTGTCAACATGCCTGCACCTTTACATGATTTACCTGAAAATCCTGGAAAATGGCTTCCAAAGTTCAGTCCAGATCTTAACATTCGAGCTGAAGAACACATCAATAACTTTATGCTGGCTGTAAATTTGAATGGAGTCGTAGAAGAAGATGTTGTAGTCAGACTATTCCCTTATACTCTTCAAGGGGCAGCAGGATCCTGGTAATTTTCATTACCTTCAGGATCCATAACAAGTTGGGCCATTTTTGCAGATCATTTTTTAACCAAATTTGGAGATGACAGATCAATAGCTACTTTAATCAACGATCTCTCAAATTTGAAGATAGAACCCAAAGAGCCCATTAAATATTTCAACGCTAGATTCAACAAACTCTTGAACAAAATCCACACATATTCAAGGCCTAGTGAACAGGTTAGAAGTGAATGGTACATAACCGCTTTACCCTCAAACATAGCAATTTTTGTAGATAGAGATGCAAAACCTACGTTAGCCGAGAATATGAAAGAGGCTATTGCTGTAGAAAAACGAATTATTTCTCTAGAAAAGAAAAATTCTATTGAGGAAAGGAAATCCAAGAAGGTCAGCTTCAAAGATGATTCGAGGAAAAAGGCCAAAGACCCATACGACATGGAAGGTTTACAGAAATTTCTTAAAACCATGTCAAATGAAATGGTTGAAATAAAAAAACAAGTAGCTGAAACTTCTACTAAAAAACCATTCCGAAATTTTAAAAGAAATCAACTTGAATCTAAACCTCCCAATTCAATCTCTAATGCAGAATCAGAAGAGGAAGAAGAAGAAGATACTCCTCCAGTATCAGAAGAGGAAGATGAGAACGAAGAAATAGCTGAATTGCATGGAATGTGGGATTTTATTCTCCCTAATTCTGATAGTGAGGTAGAACAAGAAGCTATGCCTGTAAGTACTAGGAGTAAATCTACATCGGATCCTGTACAAACAATTCCTAAAAAGAAAATTACAACTCCAAGTACCAAAGACAAATCCCCTGCAAAGAAAAATTCTCCGTTACCTACTCAAAATCAGCCATCTTTTTCTAATCCTCCTACATCGACAACAAAGACTTTAGTGGTGTCAGATCCTATGGAGTATAACATTGTTGAAGACATGAAAAATATTAAAGCCAACATTTCCTTACATGAACTCAGCAAACTAAAACACCAGCAGAAGTTGCTATTAAAAGAATTAAATGCTACACCAATCGCTCCTTTACCAAGTGGTGTAGTTGCAAAAGCAGCTAAAGGAACTGGTAAGCCACCAGACAAAGTAGATGCTACTGATACTGTGCTCATTGGAGAAAGATCAAATTCTCAGTCTCCTCCTTTTCTTTTGACTTATGAAATGTACAATAAAAATCTGCATAATTGTCTAATCGATTCTGGAGCATCCTCTAATATAATGCATACTTTTGTTTGTGCCAAATTGAATATTGAACCACAGAAATCGGCAGTTCATATTGTTCAATTGGATCGCTCTAAAGTTCAAGTTGTAGGAGAAATCAATTCAGTTACTATCAGACTAGCTTCTGATCCTAGGATTGTCCAAAGAATTGATATTTTGATTGCAGATATTCCTGAATTCTATGGATTAGTTTTAAGTAGGGACTGGTCTGCAAAACTTAATGGCTATATCGCAACTGATTATTCACATATGTGGCTTCCTTACAAAGGGAAACCAAATCAAATCAAAGTTGAATGAGAAAAACATACGATGCACATTGTCACTGAATTTGAACAATATAATGAACCTGTGGCTTTCAACAACAATATTCTTGGAGGTTATTCTGCTGAGTCATTCCTTGGGAACTTCAAAGCACCACAATCACCCTTTTCTGTAAATACTTTTGTTTCTCAAATAGAAAAATTTTCACAATCTGATTCTTCCAGAATTGTAAATATTTCTGATGTAATTGTAGATAAGCCAATAGATAAATCTTTATTTTGGTCATTATATTTTGATGGATCAAAGTCTAGTGATGGAGCTAGAGCAGGATGCATCTTAATTGATCCAGATGGAGAGAAAACCATGCTATCATGTAGGTTAGAATTTGAGTGTACAAAAAATACTGCAGAATATGAAGCCTTGATTCAAGGACTTTATAAAGCTATAGGGTTAGATGTTAAATACTTGAAAGTCTTTGGTGATTCCGAAATTTTCATAAAACAAGTTAGGAATACTATCCATTGCCTTTCAGGACATCTTAAACACTATCAAACCCTAGTGCAAGATCTTACCACTCATTTTCTAGCATTCAATATTTCTTCTATTCCTAGGAATCAAAATACATCAGCTGACTTGTTAGCTAATGTTGCATCTAAACTCCTTCCTGCTGAAGATTGCAGTCCTGATAGATTTTCAGTAGAATTGATTTTTCGCCCATCTATCCTAGATAATGTCACAAATTGGAGAGTATTCTATCATGATCAAGATATTTTAAATTTCATGACTTCAGAGAAATCATATGATGAACAAATTATTGATGAGGATGATCATGATTTACAAATTTCCTCAAAAGGTAATGAAAATCCCATTCCGAAATCTGTTGTTAAATTAGAGGACTTATATGATATTAAAGACAGATTCAAGAAAGTCACTAATGCTAAACTTCAAAGTTCCACTTTGAAGTTTGAATTAGTAAATCTTGGTTTTGACTCTAATCCTCAAAATGTTAATTTAGGACTCAATTTAACTCCAGAGGAAATGAATGCTTTCATTAAACTTCTGAACAAATATAAAAATGTTTTTTCTTGGAATTATGATGATTTAAAAACGTATGATACTTCGGTTATTCAACACACAATTCCAATGCTTCCTGATATTAAACCTGTTCAACAGAAGTTAAGAAAGATTCATCCAAATCTTGAAGGTCAAATCAAATCAGAACTTAATAAACTTTTAAAAGCCAAAATCATTTTTCCTGTGAGGCACTCCAATTGGGTTTCCAATATGGTACCTCTAAGGAAGAAGAATGGTGATATAAGAATCTGTATTGATTTTAGAAATTTAAACAAGGCATGTTTAAAAGACAATTTCCCATTTCCAACTATGGAATAGATACTTCAAAAGGTAGCGGGTTCTGAACTCATGTCCTTTCTTGATGGATTTTCAGGCTATAATCAAGTTTTAGTTCATCCAGATGACAGATTGAAAACAACTTTCAGAACCAAATGGGGAACCTATGCTTATCAGAAAATGCCTTTTGGTCTAATAAATGCAGGAGCAACTTTCCAAAGAGCCATGGACATAGCATTTAAAGGTCTGATCAATAAATCAATTGTTGTTTATCTTGATGACATAACAGTATTTTCAAAAAAGAGAGCCAATCATCTACATGATCTAAAGCAAATATTTGAAAGATGTAGAAGGTTTGGTATTTCCTTAAATCCAAAGAAATCTTTCTTTTCTTTGGATGAAGGAAAACTCTTAGGATTTTTTGTGTCAAAATATGGTATATATATTGATCCAGATAGAGTGAAAGAAATTTCTGATATTTCTTTACCTCATAACAAAAAATCCATGCAATCATTTCTTGGGCAAATCAATTTTGTAAAAAGATTCATTCCTGATTTTTCTCAAATTGTTTTACCTATGCAAAATATGATCAAGAAGAATTTAGTATTCAAATGGGGGCATAAAGAGAAAGAATCCTTTGGAGCAATAAAACAAGCGATCATTAATGCACCAGCATTGAATACCCCTGATTTTTCTAAAGATTTTATTTTGTATACTTTGGCCACCGAAACATCCTATGCTGTTGTTTTAACACAGCTCAATGATCAGAAAATTGAAGCACCAATTTCTTTCTTTAGCTCAAATCTGCAAGGAGTTGAGCTTAATTATTCCGATGTTGAAAAACAAGTCTTTTCCGTGTTTAAATCAATCAAACATTTCAGACCTTTTCTCTTGAAAACACATACAAAAATCATTGTCCCATTCTCTGCAGTGAGACAATTATTAATTCAAAAAGAAGTAAGAGAAAAGAGAGCTAACTGGGTAACAACTTTGCAAGAATATGATATTGATATTAAACCAGCTAAGATTGTTAGAGGACAAGGTTTTTGCAGATTATTGGCAGGAGCTCATAACATACCAGAAAATCAAGATTCAAATAAAGATATTCAAGTAAGTCAGATAAGTGTTACAGATTCTGAATCCCAGTATGCTGATCTCAACTATTACTTGAAAAATGGGTATGCTCCTTCTAATCTTAGCTATAAGAGCAAACGTGCTTTAAGATTGAAGGCTATTAAATATGAGATCATTGATAATGTGTTATTCAGAAAGAATTATGATTCAATCCTATTAAGATGTCTTGAAAAGACTGAAGCTGAAAAGGTGTTGCAGGAATTGCATGATGGACCAACAGGAGGTCATTTTAGAGTTGATACCACAGCTCACAAAATAATTCATGCTAGTTATTACTGGCCTACCCTTTTTAAAGATACGCATGATTATGTAAGGAAGTGCAAAGTTTGTCAAACTGCTAGTGGAAGACAAAAGAAACCAGCTTTTCCTTTGCAACCGGTAAATATTGAGCAACCATTTGAGCAATGGGGGCTTGACATTATTGGTGAGATAGTACCTCATTCTTCCAAACGGCACAAATACATCCTTACAGCAACTGATTACTTTACAAAATGGGTAGAAGCAATCCCTTTGAAGGTAGCCAATTCTGATGCAATTATTGATTTCATAGATCAATTCATCATAACCAAGTTTGGTGTACCTAACGCTCTTGTCTTTGATAATGCATCTTATTTTTCTGGAAACAGTATAATGGAATTTGCAGTCAAAAGAGGTTTTAAATTGAAATATTCAGCAAATTATTATCCACAAGGTAATGGTTTGGCTGAATCCACTAACAAAAATATTATCAAAATCATTAAAAGGACCATTGATCAAAATCAAAAGAATTGGCACAAGTCTTTAATCTTTGCACTATGGGCTGATCGTATTACTGAAAAAGCTTCAATAAGAACTTCTCCTTTCAATTTAGTTTATGGAAAAGAAGCTGTGATACCATCAAATTTAGCTCTTCCATCATTAGCCCTAGTGCAATTTATTGAAGAAAATCCTTCTTCATCCATTCAATTGAGATATGATCAAATCCTTAAATTAGAAGAAGATAGAAATAAAGCAAAAATTATTCATGAAAAACATCAACAACTTGTAAAATCTTCTTTTGATGCAAGTTCTACCGGCTCAAAGATTTTGTCAATTGGTGATCTTGTTCTGAAATGGGATAAAGCAC
Source organism: Pinus albicaulis (assembly GCA_034641835.2). NCBI lineage: Eukaryota > Viridiplantae > Streptophyta > Pinopsida > Pinales > Pinaceae > Pinus > Pinus albicaulis. The sequence goes on from JAXQQM020070614.1 coordinate 105,062, forward strand.
ACGAAGAAAAAGGTAAGCATACCAAGTTTTAGAAAATGTGGCTTGGACCATTTCAGATTGCTGAAAAGATAGGCTCAAATACATTCATACTCCAAGATTTAACAGGAAAGAGAGAATCTCTTCCTGTAAATGGCCTTGTCTTAAAGAAATTCTTTTCATAAGGAGGTAACCCCTTCTTAATTGTACATATTCCTTTCTGCAAAGTTTTTAATTGTTTTTGCAAATAAAGTTTGTTAATAAGTCTCTAATTGACTGTTTACTATTTAGAAAATTTCTTAGGAAAAATATTATAAATATTTATTTTGTGTAAATGAAATTTTTTAAAGAGATGATCACAGTTTTTGGATAGTTTAAAATAAAATGTTAAACTTTGAAAGATTATTCCAATCCTTTGCATGATCTTTTGAAAACTTGAGGAGAATGTAAATCATTATAATTTTATTGAGCAGAGAAAGGTTATCTATAAAAGTAAAGATTTTTTGAAGTCTTGGTACTCAAGAAACTCTGAAAATTGTCATCCATTGATACTTAAGGATAAAACTATTTCACCCCATCCATTTAAGTTGTGATTTTTTAGAATGTAATTCTAAGAAATTATATAAAAAATTTAAGAGATAAGAGGTCTCATTATGAGCCGACTTACCATGTTCATAAGAAGTAATGAAACTAACATTACCAATACTGCATATCAAAACAGGGTAATGGCTTATAAATATAAGACAAGGGGTCTCATCACGAGCCAGCTTGTTCAATTTAATTACAACTAGTGAATGGAATTGTTATTAACTGACTACCAAACCAGAACAATGGCTCTTAAAAATAAAAAAATCAGTAAAAGACAAAAACATGAGATAATATGTCTTATGAATTTATCTTTTAAAAAGCCATAATTTTAGTTGGATGGGACAATGAATGGTTAATGGTTTAAAGGTAACCCTGTCAAGACTATGAACGTCTGCAGGCAGCAAAGGCAATACCTATGACAATAGAGTATATTATAAAACCAAACTTGGATAAATCCACTTACTTCATTATTAACACCGATCAAAGCTTGAGATAACCCAAAAGTGTTTTGTTCTTAAGAAATTAGAAAGAAATTGTGAATGATTTTTATTTCTTTTTCATAGTTAGATTTTATTTGAAATATCCTAAGATAGTTTTCATTATCTTTAAAAATCTTTACTTACTAGAAATATAGTGTTCATTTTATTTTATTTTCAGAGATAACTGATTCTTTCAGTGAATCGCCAACTGTTGTGGCCAGCAACAACCCCCCTTTTTATTTAACATTAGTAATTATACTAAATAAATGGGGACCCTTAGTTAAAAAAACCAAAAAAATAAATTAGTATTTGTTTCCCTTTTCAAATAAAACCTTCTATCATAACTTAGGGAAATTCCGTAGAAAATCCTTAAGAAACACTTAAGTTTATGGTAGATTACAATAAAATCTTTCTTTGAGCGAAATAGCGCATCCATCGCAAATGCTAGATATCTTTTGTAAAACTGAATCTTTTAAACTGCGACTTTGCGATATTGCGATAACACGATCCCAAAAAGCCTATACGTTAAAATAGTGGTCGCAAATCGCATATCGCAAAAAATTGTTAAACGAATATTTTTATATGTGATATTTGCGATTTGCGATTTTGCGATATATACGCTTTGAGAAAAATGCGATTTGCGATATTGCGATATTGCATAGCAAATCGCAGATCGCAATATCGCAGATTCTTAAAAAGCTCGTTGTCCAATGTAAATCCTTTCATAAATAAATATCCGTTATGTGCTTTAAATGATTGAATTAATGAATGGATTTTCAAGTATCAATAAAAAGGATTTTGTTTTGATTCAAAGGTTGTTTCCGTTAGAATAATATATTCCATCTGCCTTTTGCATTTAAAACTATCTCATCACCCTTCTCATGTCATTACTCTCACTTAACTCATAAAACCGCAGGCGCGAAGGAGAAAAAGACTATACAACGCGTTCACAGAGCATTACGGGTAAGAAAGAGAAGATTTCAAGCTCTGAAAATAAAGAAATGGCTTCACTTTATGCGGATACTGCTTGTAATAAGGATGCCGGTATAACCACCTGGGAAGGAATGTATAATTTTCTTGAAGAAGAAAATCCCAGGGTGATGCAAGTTGCAGCTACTGCAGGATCAAGTAATTCATCTGAAGCAACCCTTAAAGACCTGGCTTGTTCATTTCTGCACCGGATAGCAGTAAGACCAAGAATTCTTCCGTATTTAGACATGGTAAAATGGGTGTCGGACAGCACCGATATTTCAGACAGGCAATTTAGAACTCTAGATCAAGAGCTCATCGGGTCGTTCACTACGGAAAATTTGAGGCTGATGTGTCATTTGCCGAAACCTCAGGCGACTTATAATAAACAATTTATGGAGAATTTTTCCAAAGAACATGCAAATTTGGTGGAATGCACAAGGGAATGGACCAAAAGAGATGAACCATTGAAGAAAAACAAACATGGTATGTACAATACTGGTTCACTCACCTCTCCATATTGTTTTGCTGCTGCTATGTTATGCAGGCTTTTTGGAAAGCCTGATATAAATATGGTCTTACCTGAATAGCTTCCATTGTTAAATGCTGCTGTTAACGCTACTATTGTAGACTGGGCCAAAATATTATCTGACAATTTAGCCACTACTATTTTCAATTACCGGTCTAAACGAATTGTTTCTCAGAGGATTTATCCTCCTTTTTATCTATCTGCTTATGTTATGGACGCTATCTGCTTTGTTTCTAAATTCCCTTTGATGGGTTGGCAATTGATGATTCAAGATCCTTTGCCTATTCAAGTGTATCACAAGGAATTGTGGGAATCCAAGTTTATTCCTCATTTTTACAAGATTTGCCACGGCATAATGTTGCCTCTGCACAAAACATTGTATAATAAAGATGCTCCAAGGTTTTCCCCAGAAGCAGAAGTCGACATTCTCCCTATCGCACGATGGTTTGGGGAAGAGTGGTTTACCTATGTGAGGGTTTTTGGAAGCTCTGATTCTCCTCATGTTTTACCCTTATATGTTTCTGATAAACTTATAGCTCGGGAAATTGCATACCAAACCTGTGGTGAAGGAGGTTTGATAAAGGAATTAAGGGCTAAGAAGAAGGCCATTTGGCCACAATTTCCCGTAGCTTGTGGGACATTTCATTATTTGATGTTGGACATGCATTCAAGGAAGTAAGCAATATTACATGCTTACAATTGTTTAAATTTGCAAAAATTTTATTCGACCCTAATGAAGTTGCTAAAAATTTCACCTCTACAATCAAAGTAAGGATATTTTCCGGAGAAGAGGACCCTTTCGATGATATATTCCTAGAAAAATCCACACTGAAAGAAATTCTACAGTCAGCACAGATGCAGTTATCTCCAGAACAATTTCAAGAATTTAAAGTTTACAGAGAAAGAAGACTAACTACTATCCCTTTGGAAAATTTGCATTTGGAACCTGCAAGGGAACCAACTCCTAGTGTCAGTCTCAACGGAATTTCAAGTACAGATAAGTCTAAGTCAAAATCTGAAAGAGGGACTTCTGAACTTTCTGATAAGTCCAATGAAGAGCAGGACAGATATGAAGAATTAGTGAAAGATACTGCTCAATTGAAAGAGCTTTCACAACAGCAAATTTTGACTTCTCAGCAGATAAATCCTCCTCCTACCAATGTACAGCAACAGTCAGTCACAATTGAATTAGACAAAGAATGGGAAAGCTTTAATCAATTGCTTAATGTGGAAGGAAAGAATATACAGACCCCTGTACAGACAACAAAAGTTTTGAGCACATGAATAAGTGGTAATGTGACAAATACAGAACATATACCTGTCACTCCCTCTTCTGAAATTGTACTTAATGTAGAGAAAATTCCTCCTCTAGATGTATTCTACAGCCCAAAGTATAAAGCAATAGTGAAGAAACAAAGAAAAAAGAGAAAATTAGAAGGTGCAAATGCTACTGAAGCAGAACAATTAGATGTCTTGTGGAAGAATCCTACCACAGAGCCTACTAATAATCTTGCTAAGTTATCTCAAATTACAGGAGCTTATACTTCTGCAACTATTGACAAAGCATTTGAGATACAACTCTTATTAAATGAAAAAGAAGAACATATACAAGTTTTGCAACAGCAATTGCAACAGGTATAGGCCAATAATGAAGCACAGATGAAACTTGAAAAATTACAGCAACAACTTCAAGAAATGAAAATTGGATATCAAAAAAGTTTAGCTGATAAAGAGAAACAAATACAGATTATCCAAGATCAGCACAAAGATGATCCTGACTTTCCAGAGTTTATTTCAGAAACTATTTCTTTAAACAATCAACTACTGCAACAAGAAGAAGTATTATGCCAAAAAATCTTGCAATGGAATTCTTTTTGTCAAGAAAGTGATAAGATCACTAATCATGTCGTAGATTTACGAAATGATTATGATTTAATTAATGAAAAAGTTACTGATTATTTGGTATGGCAAAAAACAGAGGAAGGAAGAAAAGCTAGAGCACCAATTATTAATGAAAATCATAAAGAAATACTTTTCAATGACTGGGATGCACAAATCAGAAGAGCAGAGAAAGCAGCAGAAGAATCAGCTACAGCAACAAGCAGTCTTACTGATTTTGTAAATGAGAATTTGCACAAAGCAAATTTGATTTCAGAAACTGTTCCGGAATATCTTCCACAGGCGCATCAATTGCAAACAGAATGGACACAAAAGGCAAAAAGAAAATCAAAATCAATCCAAGGATGACAAGATTAAACTGGGATTCTTACTGGAAATATTTAGTGAAACCACACAGTCAACACAGTGTTCTTAATTGCATCATTAGTTCTGCTGAGAAGATTGCACCTACACTTGCTGATTCTGTCTTTTCAGGACAGTTGAAATCTGAAGTCGGCCAACCACCTCTTCTCAAAACAATGCTGGATGCTTGCAAGTTTAAAGATCAAGTTCATAAGTAGTTATTTAATAGTCTTTATTTTTAGATTTAGGTTTAGTTTTACTGTATTTTTGCCTAGGAAAAGGACAGTCATTTAAACCGAATCCTTAATTTTTGTAATAAACTATTTTTAGATTTAGCTAGTAGTATTTAAACCCTTCTCATGCATTTAGATAAGGGTCCTGAATTATAATATTTTGGACTTGGAGATTACATTTCTGTACTCCACTGGATCTTATATTTTATAAAGGATCACATCTTGTGATTTTATGCAGAATTATCTTTAAAGTGTTGCATTTTTGTACCTTGGATTTGATTTTGCATCAGAATTACTGGATTAGAGTATCAGATTTCATTTGAAAGCTTTCAAGATGGATAAGGTATTTCTATCTTTTCACTATTGATTTCTTTTGTCTTATGAGATTCGTTTTAGAATTTGCTATCATTTATATACATTTGGTTTTAACAACGTTTCTTTATATATCATTTTTTAGTATAATTGAAATGTTATCTTTCATAAGTATATGTAGATGATATACTATGATGAATACAATATGAAAATATAACTCTGTTTAATTTCTTAAACAGAGTTATCTTTATTTGTTTCTGCACATTTCGATTAAATAATAATACATTTTTATGGTTATTGTTCAAACGGAATAATCTGAAGTTGTATTCACATATGATTGCCTGGGTTAGTTTTTAGAATTTCTTTATCAGTATTTAGTTTAAATTAGATAGTTTTATTTCAGTCAATTTAGTCTCACTTTCACTCATCCAAATCAACCCATCACCAACCCATTAGTTATAAGGAAACTGGTCCTTTCAATCTAGTCGGAGCCACCATACCAAACGGATAAGGATCTGTCCTAAGGTCCCGACCGGGTGGTTTTCCCCAATGTTTGAAGCGGAGATTTTATAGGCTTCAACAGACCTACATGCTTAATTTTAGCAAAAAAAAATAAGTTTAGAGGCCTTAAACAGATCTCCCACAAAGATGACTAGCTAAAAATCAGCTAAAGAGAAAGGCTGCAAACAAAAGAAGAAACCCCACTTCAGAATTTGCGCAGTTTCAGCTATTAGTCACTGGAAACCAGCCACTAAAATTTCATTTCAGTATGACAACAATAAATTAGATTGAAAATGAAGTTCCTTTGAAGAAGCAGTAAATTTACATGAAGCGAGAGCAAGAATTCTTCAGAGATTAAAGCAGTAATACATGTAAAAGCTGCAGAAATGACTTCACAGCGTCCTATATGAGGAGATTCAGCTGTTGTAGGTGAAAACTCAGATATACAACTAATATATGGTTGAAACATCATATCCATACCAGATCTAGAAGCTAAATAACTTTCTTAACAAGATCCCTTTGGAATTTTAGCAAAAGCATGTATAATAAATTGTAGATTTGAATTATAAGTTACAGTGCCACAAAATACACTGGAATTTCTGAAGATGAACTTTATTAATGAAAAGATCAGATCTAAGGATACATAGATCAGAAATCTAATCCATGGATCACCAAGGGAAAGGAAGGCCCAACACCAAGAGATCTTCCCTCAAATCTAATATCAAAATGGAACAAAAAACCCTCTTACAAAATAACGTAGTATGAGACTGAAACTGCGTTGAGGGTTGAATGCACTGAATAATCTGAAAGAAATTTCAGATCTGATACAAAATGTGAAGAAACACTCTCCTTGGAGGTTAAAGAACACACTCCAAGAGAAGAGGCCCTCAATATAAGCTAAATCTAAGAAGATCTAGAACACCACATGCTGCAAATCACAGCAGCTGCAAAACCCTTAAAGGGACAGCGCTGCTCATGAAAATGAAGCTTTGTATCCAACCAGATAGTGGCTCACCTCAGCAAAGAACTCCTCCAATTATCCTCAAGGGAAGAGATGAAACCCCTAAACAGGAATTCCAATCACAATCCTCCACTAAATAGCAGAGATTGTTATTTGTCTAAGCAGACAAATAGCTTCAGAAAGTAATACATCAACAACCCTCATATGCTGCCTCTCCTCCCTTTTATAACATGAGGGATTGACAAAACCCTAAGCCACCTTCTTCAACTTATCCTCTTTCACACAAGAGATCCTCTTCTAGAAGTACGTTGTGCCTTATGGATAAGTATTCCTCCAATCTGCACTGTAGGTGGGCCCAAGATTGACCCATTCAAATGAATTTTCTCCTTTCACACTTAAGTGTGTTTAATATAATAGCCCAGATTTATCTCCTTTCACATTGGGCATGTATTTATTCTCAATTTAGGAGTTTAATAAACCTCCTTCTCACATTTATTTCATCAATAATTTAAATTAAAACAAAATGAAATATTCCTATTAGCTTGGGCTAATTAGGAACATTACAGAAGAGGAGGAGAGTTTAGCAATCCTAGGCACTAGTTCTTGGAGATGTACCATTGGATGTTATATGGAAGGATCCACAATCCAACCTATCTAATGACTTAACCAGGATATCATAGTTTGTAGGGGCATATGCAACAACCACAAATTGGTCCTATGTTCTCAAATAGGGTTACGACCTTGTACTATGGGTCTTTTACCTAGTTACCAAAAGAAGACAACAATTAATCAAATACAAAGATGATAGAATTCAACAGTTGGAATAAGAATTGTTAAAAGAAAAACAGAGCATTGATCATTAATGGAAAGCAAGCCTATCAAAATTACAACAAAGATTTGATGAAATGAAACTCCAACATGAAATTGACATCAATATTAAAGATGCTCAACTACAGGAACTCCAAGCTAGAGTTCAAAAATTGAAGGATAATCCTAGAATTGAGTATTTTAAGAAAGAATCGGTAGAACTTAACACCGTCTTAGCTGAGAAACAGGTGGTAATTTGCTAAAATTTGGCAGTAATAAATGATCTATGTAATAAAATCGATTCACTAATGAATCAATGATCTGATCTGAGGACAAATTTCGAAGATATTGATCAGAAAATTTCGAAGACATTGATGAGAAAATTTCTGAGTGTAGAAGGAAGAGCATCAAACCTTCCAACAATATAATATTCACACAAAGAAATCCTCTTTATATATTGGGACATAAAATTAAAATAAGCAGAAATATCCATCTTCATAGCAAGGGGTATCACAAGAAATATTACTGAAACTATGAATGACAACCTGTTTAGCACTAATATTATTCAGTAATACCCAACTGGTTCCCTGCTTGATGTTAAAATATTAATGAAATAATGGAATGAATGGTCCAAGAATAAGGAGGATAACATTAAAAATATATCAAAGTTAAACCTTCAAAAGTGTTGACAATATCTAGTAAAGCCACATAGCCAATGACTAATGTTTCAATGTCTTGCCAACACAACTTTTCACATGCTTTCTGTGCTTTTAGATGTAGTGTATACATGACAGATGTACATAAGGCCAACTCAGCCTCTTGAATTGAAGCCCATGATGGATATCTACAAGCTAAAGAAACAAATGGGAAAGTAGCCAGTGTTCCATCCTTGAGCTTATTGTTCAAACATACTTTTTTTTTTGTTTTCTTCTCTATTATTTTAGGGATGGTTGTCCAAACCTCCTCAATATTTCATCTATTTAATATTTTTATAGTTCTAGTATTATCTATAAAAACCCTTTCATGTCTTTTAGAAAAGGGTTCTGATTTTTTGTAAATAATTCTTTAGAAAGTTGCACTACTGTACCTTTTATAATCATCTTAATAGAAAGGTTGGACCAAGGCTATTTGTTTCATGAGCAGAGCTATGATATATCGGGTATTTTTATATTTATATGGTTGTTGTGCTTATATGTAATGGATAGTCATATTTATCTTTAAATTGTTTTTTTATATAGGTTCTTTTAATACAATTGAGTAGTAATTCACCAGTGAACATGTGATATTTCTATATTTTAATGTATGTAGGAAACAATCAAATATTTCATGTGGCATACGTTTAACAAATAGTTTGATTAACTATTTAATCAAATTAATCAACTAGCTTGTAACTACTTCTTTAAGTGTTTGATGATCTATGTTATCTTCCACATTAGAATATATTTGAAAACACATATAAAGAGTATAATTAAGTCTCAGGATATAGATAAATAGAGATATACATATGTAGTTTTTTCTTACTTCCACTTATCACAACCATTTAACTATTTTCATACCTCGCACCCACTCAATTATATTTTGAATGAAAAATGGTCCCATTATCCCTAGTTAGAGCCACTATTACAAAGGAAATAGGAATGGTTTTCAAGTTCCCGTACAGGTCGTTATCCCCATTGTTGAGGTAATGATTTTTGAGCCATCAACAAAACTTCATCCATATGAGGTTCCCCGTGAGTTAAATTTTCACCTTGATGGTTCTTACAAGGGAACTTAATCTTATGACAAAGTTCTGTCATGCCCCCTCCCTGATTTTCTGGGTTTGGTTGAGATTTCAGAGTAGGTTGATATTTCTATTTTTTATTCTTGTTCCTTTTACCACCATTTTTTTATTTGTTCTTAGGTGTTGTGTACATTGGTAGACTACTCAGAATAAGGTGCTTTTGTAGAGCCAAACACACTTTCTTGGGCTTGCATTATAACAATCAATTTCCTAGTTGGCTCATGAAATAAAAAAATAGACCCAATCACACCATCATTATGTTGGCCAGGAGTATGTTTGGGTTGGTCAATTGAAGGCTTGGGAGCAATAAGAAATGTGTAATATTCCCAATTTTACACCAGTTAATTGGAATATTAGAGTTCTTACTTTTCTTAATTAGTTAAGTAAATAAAAGGGTGGAGGAACCCATAAGCCCCATAGATGAATAAAATCCACTTTGTTGTGTGAAAGTGGGTTAACTATATAATAGATCAACATTATGGAGTAGTGGAATAGCTTAATAATGTAGAAGGAGTGGAGGGCATAGAGCATTAATGATGAATATGATGGAGAGATTGGAGGAATAAAAGTAAGATCATAGAGCGTTAATGATATAGTGATGGAGGAAATGGTGCAATAAATGCACACATGATGGAGGGAGTGGAGATTAAATGTAGAGATCATGGAGATCATGGAGAGACATCGATTCTAAAGTGAAAAACAAGTTTGTTTATAATTGTTCAAGGAAGTGATATCCCCTATAATGATTTACCAATCTCGAAACTTTAAAAGCAAATTGAAATTACAAATGACAAAAGAAAGTAAACTGCTGAAATGGAAAGTGCCGTTAATCTAATGAATCAAAACAAGAAACTAGTGAATATGAAAACTAAACTATTCTTGCTGCCAACTGAACACAAAAGAAACTACGCTTATGGAAATTCAAAATTGCAATGAAAGAAATCTAAATCAAATTACATCAATTCATTTTCTGACCCTTCATCATTAGACCAGCTATGACTTGCGGAAGTAATCATAAACAACTTGTGTAACTGATATTTAATTTGCAGAAAGTAAAGTAATACTAAACCATACACACATGATTCAATCCCTCGCCATCAGTCCAGCTGTGGCTTTCGGAGGCAATTGAAGATGTCATACATGATTCAATATATCTAAGTTTGCGGAAAAGAAACTAATACTAAACTACACACTTCATCATGTAGCCCCTCACCATCAGTCCAGCTGTGGCTTTCGGAGGAAACTGAAGACGCTATGAGCAGCTTAATATATCTAATTTTGCAGAAAGGAAACTAATACTAAACTACACATCTCATCATGCAGCCCCTCACCATCAGTCCAGCTGTGGCTTTCGGAGGTAGCTGAAGACACTATGAGTAGCTTAATATGTCTAATTTTAACTATTGAATCAGATAAACAAAACTGAAGTGCACAAGACAAAACTGAAGTTAAACAAAGACTGTGAAAGAAAACTAGCAGCAGAATAATATCAGTTTCATATCATTAGCAAAATACTATGAAAATGCCCCGGGCTGTCTACCTAAAACCTGCACAAGAAAACTGATCAGTGATTTAACAATCATAAAAACATAAAAGACAGGAATGCAACGGAAATTATAGAAATGTATGAACAGAAATAAAACAACTATGAAATATGAACATGTAATGAGTTATGATACAATGACTGCTTAAAGAAATGAAATGAAAAATATGTATACTGATAGCCACACGAGACCTGTTGAAATGAGGCCCTCTTGTTAATCTAGTATGATCTTTAAAGCCACGAATTAAAGTTATGAAATGATTTTTCATTAAAAAAAGAGAAAAAGTCATTCTGTTGATGATATAAAACCAGCATTATCACACATGTGATCGCACATCACTTAACAGATATATCTTCTCTCTGTGTACGTTGTACATACAATATATTTTTTTTTTTTTTTTTATCAACTCACATTCACTAACTCTACGTGCGTATGCAAACGCTCTTTATAAAGCAATAAAAATCTGCTTGTCTCAAAGTTGCAATGTGAGCTATTTATAAATGAACCACTAAAAATGAGTTCA
>JAXQQM020058243.1:0-10822 GCA_034641835.2 Pinus albicaulis
TTTTACGGTCAAAACTTTTATTTAATCATATATACTCTCTATATAACATTTAAAAATATTGAATCAACCCGCGCGCACACACATCTCCGAGACTGTGTAGGTTTACGAACGCTGCAAAGCCACAGCCGCTGCCATGGGTGAGCCTAGGGGTGGGGAGCCCTCTCCCACCCCTCTGTCCTCTTCTGAGGAAGCTTTTCGTCGACTATTATCGCAGAAAGGGAAGAATCGAATCTCCCCTGATGTCCCGAAGTTCATAAAAAAACTGGAGGAAATCCCTGAAATCGTGCTGCCAGAGGAACAACCGATAAAAATCGCCCTTGCCCTGGCTGACAGAGGGTTGGTTGGGCAATTTATGGGTCGCTGGCCATCTTCAAAAACAATTGATGATTGGATTCAATGCAACTGGAGGCCCCAACTGAAGAACAATGTGATCTGTTATGCGGTCGGAAGAGGCTTTTTCATCTTCGAATTCACCACCAAAGAGGATCGCGATCTGGTATTCAGAAATGTTCTGTATTTCATGGGAAATCAGGGTCTGTATCTTAATAAATGGACCCCTGATTTCGATCCTTTAGCCGATGTCCCTAAGGAGGTCCCAGTCTGGGTCCGTCTCCCCAACCTCCCGATCCATTGCTGGAGCTTTCACTCCCTACAGAAGATTGGAAATGGGCTAGGCCGATTCATTGACAAAGCAGATAACAAGGACCAATACACCTATGCAAGAATCTGTGTGGAAGTTGACTTAGAAGCTAGCTTGCCTGAGGTGGTAAAACTTACAGTCAGAGATTGGCACCATTTCCAAAAGTTGGACTACGAGCAACTACCTTTCAAATGCATAACCTGTCACGAACGTGGGCACTTCCAATGGAACTGTCCAAAAGCCCCAACAGGGGACAAGGCAGAAGAAGAAGGATGGAAAGAAATCAAAAAGGGCAAGGCTATCCCAAGGCCATCTGAGAAGAAAAATTTTGGGCCAATGGGGAAGCCCCAGTATAAACCAAAGGCCAAAGAAGCTCCAAAAGTTGGCTCCTCCTCAGGTGAAAAGGTGGATGCCATCGGGACCCAAGAAGAACCATAAGACTTGTCGAAGAAGGTGAAAGAAAATGGTGCAGAAACTATCATCCTCCCAGCAGATGATGACCAAGGAGGAATCGAAGGTAACGAAGAGCACATCAGTCTTGCCTCCGAATCTGAGGGAGAAACAGAAGAGAGAGACTCTGAATCTGATAGCTCGCAAGTCACCCCTATCAAGTCGGCCAGGGGTCGAAAATCCAAGAAAAAGCAGAGAGAGGAAAAAAATTATATGGACGTACTCCAAGGCTCCCAGAAAACTCTCAAAGGAATGATGAATACAAGATCCGGGCGCAAGCATGGCAAGGCTCCAAAAGTAGCCACACCCTCCCAAGCCAGCAAATAATGAAATACGTCTCCTGGAACTGCAGAGGATTAGGCAGCAGGCTCAAAGAAGAAGCCCTGAAAGATATTGTGAAGATGTATTCGCCTAAAATCCTTCTCATCCAGGAGACCAAGTTGGAGGATCTTCTCCTCCTCCAAGCTAGCAAAGCTTTCTGGAATAAAGGCCAAGGGAGAGCTGTCAGTGCTAGAGGCGCCTCTGGTGGGATTGCCTCCTTTTGGGACAACTCCATTTATGATCTAATTCATGAAGAATGTAGCCCCCACTGGCTTTTCACTAAGCTCCTCCATAAATATTCTGGCCAACAAGTAAGTATGTTCAATATATATGCTCCGGTCTTACCAGTTGAGAAAAAAATTTGTTGGGACTTGCTTCAGTCCTATCTTTTATTGCACAATCCAGACAACATCATTATTGCAGGTGATCTGAATGTTACGCTAGCTATAGAAGAGAAAAAGGGTGGCTCCCCGGTCAGGGACCCGGCTAGAGAATGGGTTGAAGATCTTATATTGGGCTGGGATCTGGAGGAAATCAAGCCCACATCTGGGAAATTCACCTGGTCCAACAAAAGGATTGGCCCCAACCGTATTGCTGCTCGTTTGGATAGATTCCTTGTCCAGACCTATTTCTTGACATGCGGTCTAATGGCCACCTCTAAAATCTTGCCAAACTGCACTTCTGACCATAAACCCATCCTTCTTGAGCTCTCCATGGAGGGAAACCTTGGCCCCATTCCCTTTAGATTCAGTCCTCTGTGGCTTCAGCAATATGGTTTCCAGGAGGTGGTCTCAGAGGCCTAGAACCGTCAAGTTCAAGGTTCCCCATTCTTTGTGTGGGAAGAAAAACTGAGGGGCCATAAAAGAGGGCTCAAGGAGTGGGCTAGAAGGTTGAAAACACCCTCCTCCAAAAGAAAGGAGGCCCTTGACAGCCTTGATGTCCATCAATCATCAATGGAAAAAACCGTTGTAACTCAAGACCTCCTTCAAAAAGAAGTTGAACTGCAAAAAGACTCCCATAAAGCAAGTAGGGAAGAAGAAGAGTTCTGGACACAGAAGTCCAGAAATCTCTGGTTGCTCGCCGGTGACAAAAATACAAGCTTCTTCCACAAACAAGTTAAAGCATGTAAGCATTTCAAAAGAGTCAATGAAACTCAGCACCAAAACGCTGTGGTTAAATATTTTGAAGGCATAAAGTGAGCAGCCCACTCTTTCTTCAAAGATCTCTACTCTGCCCCTGAAGACCCTCCTATCGTTCCTCATGCCTATCCGTTTGATCTAATTCCTCATAGTGTTCAAGAATCTGATAATTCTATGCTGATTGCTCCGATCAGCATTAATGAACTTAAAAAAGCTTTGGATAGCATGGATCCGGATAAAGGCCCGGGCCCTGATGGGTTCATCGTAAGGTTTTATCTGTCTTGCTGGGCCACAATCAAAATTTATCTGCTGAGAATGGTCAGGAAATCGCAGTCTTGTGCCAAGATGGGAGGCAGCATCAACTCGGCCTTTCTTACCTTGATCCAGAAAGCGAAAGGCGCCTCTGATTTTAGCAGATTCCGACCCATCTCTTTGTGTAACACTAGTTATAAGCTGGTTACCAAAATAATAGCCAATCGCCTCAAGAAAATTCTGCCGGTCATCATCCCTGAAAACCGAGGATTCATCAAAGGGAGGAAAATTCTAGACAATATTGTGCTGGTGCAAGAAGCAGTTCACTCAAGCTGCCTTCGAAATGAGAAAGGTATGGTGATTAAGCTCGATTTGGCAAACGCCTTTGATAGGGTGAGGCATGATTTCCTGTTTACTGTGATGAAGAAAATGGGCTTCTCATCAGCCATCATAAATTGGGTAAAAGCTTGCATAGCCTCCCCTTGGATCGCGCCGTTGGTTAATGGTTGATCCTCTGATTTCTTACAAGCCTCAAGGGGACTAAGACAAGGTTGCCCTTTGTCCCCGCTCCTTTACGCTATCCAAGCTTCAATGCTCAGCTTCCAGCTAGACTTCAGTCAATAGACCCAAACTCTGCCAGGCCTTAGAATGGCTCACAATGTTAAAGACATAAACCATGCCCAGTTTGCTGATGACACTTTACTGCTTGGAGGAGAAACCATAAATTCTGCAAGGTCCTTCAAGAAGGAGTTGGACATTTATAGGGAGGTCTCGGGCAGCAAGATAAACTATCTAAAAAGCGCAATCTATGGCTGGAATTGCTTGTCTAAGGAAATGGCAGACATAGCAAGGCTTTTAGAGATGGAAGGATCCTGGACTTGGGAATCATTTAAATATCTTGGGATCCCAATCTTCAAGTCCAATCCTAAAGTGGCCCACTGGATGCCACTGCTAGACAAGTTAAAACTCAGAATTCAAGCTTGGGGAGCCTCATGGCTGAATAATGCTGGGAAATTTATCCTCATGAAATATGTTCTCGCAAGTCTGTCATTATATCAGCATTCCATTCTCTTAGCCCCTAAAACCTTTATAAGTAAAATGGACGGCATCTTGAGAAGATTTCTGTGGGAAGGGGGGGGAAACAATGAAAGAAGGCTTCACTTAGTAAACTGGGACACTCTTAAGAAGCCTTTTTTGGAAGGAGGTCTACAACTGCGCGATCTGGCTGCGAAAAATCTTGCTCTGGGCTCCAAGCTCCTTTGGAACATAGTCTCTGGGAAACCTAGTTGGAGTAAGAGAATCCTGTGGAAAAAATATTTTCATGGGCAGCGCCTGAGATGCTTGGATCATCCTCCAAGAACTTCCAAAGGTTCCCCTATTTTCAAACTCTGCCTCAAAGCAATGGAGCACTTCAGCCATAAGCTATACTGGATCCCAGGTAATGGGAAAAAAATAAGAATCTGGGATGATTCGATTCTTGGTGATCAACCTTTGAACCAGATGAAAGAACTCGTAAATATAAAAGCTTGGCTTCAGGCCTGCAATTTGAAAACCCTCTGGGACATCTCCATTTGGACGAAGGATGCTAGGAGACTATGGGAAAGCTGGAATCTGGGGGAAGTCCCTCATTGGCTGGAGGGAGAAGCCTCGTTACTGCTGGATTTGCTTCAAGGAAAATCTCCATCAAAGGCTACTTCCAAAGATAAACGAGGGTGGGGCTCACTCTCAGGCTCATACTCAGCATCTGAAGGTTACAAAAGCAGGATGGTTGTTCCAAATGTTCCCCCGGATCCAGCTCAATGGAAATTTGTATGGTCCTTCCCCTCCCTCCCCAAAGTTGACTTCTTCTACTGGACGTTAGCGCATAAAATAATCCTCACTAGAGATAATTTACGAAGACGTGGAATGGAAGGGCCCTCCAGGTGCCCCCTATGTGTGTCGGATGAAGAAACGGCTGATCACCTGTTGTTAAAGTGTCCCTTTGCTCATGAGGTTTGGAGGGGTGTCCTGATGTTAGGATCTGACAAAATAGAGCTCCTCGAAAATATACCAAATCTCCTTAGTAATTGGACCAATTTATCTTCGTTCTGTCTCTCCAAAAAAATACTTCTAAAAACAGGCTGGATGTGGATTCCCAAATTCATTTGCTGGAAGCTGTGGCTGGAGAGGAACAACAGAATTTTCAGGGATGAGAGTTGTAACCCCACCAGAGTGATCACTAAAGTCAAAGCCTTTTTGGGGGAGGCACTTGAAGCCAACAACGCCATAAGAAACGAAAGGGATTTGGACAGTAAGGAGGTTCTCTAGCTTGAGGAGCTTGTTCCAAACCTTAAGGACAGTCCCATTCCTCCTGCAATTGTCCATTCTAATTGGGAAATTCGTCTGGATGAGCAGGCGTTCATTAAGTGGAGGTTTGCTCTGAATGAACATTGTCTTTTCTTTGACGGGGCCTCTAAAGGTAACCCTGGAGCTGCGGGAGGCGGTGGGGTTCTCTTATGTCCTAGTGGCTCAACAGTGTCGCGATTTTCTTGGGGTCTGGGCAAGGAATCAAACAACAGAGCGGAGGCTCTTGCTCTGTGGCAAGGTCTTAAGCTGGCGATTAAGGGGAACTACCTATCCATCTCTGTCTTTGGGGACTCAAGGCTCATTATCCAAGCTATCAATTCCCATAAGAATCCCTCTCAGGTTCATTTAGCCTCCATTCTCCAAAAAATCAAACTTTTCCTGCCTAAGTTCCACAAAATCTCCTTCTATCATATTCTCAGGAAGTTAAATTCGTAGGCAGACCTCGAAGCCAATATTGGCTCTCTCCGGAGTAGAAGTTCCCTAGCAGTTAATAATGTTGATTCATTCTGCAACATCCCTTAATCCTTCTGAAATCTGGGTTTCATTGCCTTCGGGCATTCCCCTGCTTCAAAGTTCTTCCCGCCTTCCAACTCTTCGGGATCGACCCAACTCGAGCGGCCAACTGCTAATGTTCAAGGATTCAGCTATGAAGACTCAATCAGATCGTTCTTCCCACAATTTCGACCTATGCCCTCCGTCAGTTCTCCTTGTTGTTACATGTTGCAATTTGATGGGCGAATCCTGGGTGGGCCTTAACATCAGTATCATAGGTAGTAGCAGTCATGTCTTGGCAGTTCTTCATAAAGGATCTGCAGTAGTCCGACGGGATGGTTCTCCTCTAGGCATCCTAAGAAGCCAAGCTGTGAATCTGCAAGCTCTCACGGAGAAAAAACAAGATGCCCCTCTTTTTCAAATTCCAGCGCTCTGCCATGCTTCTGCTGACAATCTCAGTGCAACTCTATTCGCTGATCTCTCCAGTGGGAGATGCTCCCTTCTTGGCGTTTTCAATCCTTGCAACAAGGAAAGCTATCTCAACAGATGTAATCCGGATTGCGCTCTCAGACAGAGCAGTTCTGTAATAGTCCGCGGCAGCTGATTTGTCGCCTTTTAAATAAATTCTAACCGTTGTTGTCAAAAAAAAAATAGACTATGATGGCAAATAGTGAGTTTATCTAGTAGATATCAAGCATTCAACTTCATCGGCCATTACAACAAAACTTTTTACGATAAGAGCAATATTTACGGGGGGATTTGGGAAATCTGTCGGAATGCATGTATCTTAGAGAATGTTGTACCCGATTTGATGATTACTAATGATTACTTTATGGAAAGGAAATTAAATAGATGACTTCATATTGAGGAGTGTTTAACGTAGGTTAATATAATATTTTATCACTTCGTTTATTCAAAATTTTATGTATATTTTAAATTATATAACGACTTTTATTTTTCTCGAATCTATTGTTTTCTTCTACTAAAAAACTAACAATATTGAGCAGATTTAAGGATGTGAATATAAGCAATATAGTTGTGATACGATTTGTGATTTGATACTGATAATGAGTTCATCAATATTCATTAACTATCCAACTTCATCGGCCATTGCAACAAATAACAACAATGTTTGCGCATTTATGAGTGCCTATTAATGAGTTCACTCAGTATTCATTAACTATCCAACATCTGCCATTGCAACACAATTTTTAAACTAGAACAACAATGTTTGGCAAATTTAAGGGCGTGAATTCACGTTAATGTATGAAGGACAATATATTAACTAGATCAAAGAGAAGTCTCTGTTAGTCTTGTAGTCTCGCATTGCCTGTAATAATATTAGAATTTCCAAGTTCGTGATCGAAGTAAAATTTTCGTGAAAATAGCAAAATTTTAGCGGATTTAAGTTCTGTCATTTCATGATGAATGTATGAATATGAATGACAGTGAATTAACTAACTAGATCAAAGAGAAGTCTCTGTTAGTCTGTAGTTTGCATTATCGCAATAAATATTAGAATTTCGACACTTGATAGAGTAAAATTTTCGGAGAAATAGCAAAATTTTAGCAGATTTAAGTCTGCTATTCCACAAGAATATGAATGACAGAGTGTAATATCAAATTTAACAAAACAAAAGTCGTTCAAGAGATCAAAGAGGAGCGCAAATTTAAGACCGAAAATTCATAGTATTGTATGCATATCAAATTTAAAGAAACAATAATCGTTCAAGAGGTAAAAAAGGAGCATCTCGTTGGCCATGACGTTTTCATTAGAGTAAAAAAATTTCCAAGAGAATGACAATGACTAAAGTAAATTTAAGTATGTGAATGCACGATCATGTGTGAATGGCGGTAAATATCCCGCACTTTCCGTTTCCATCCCACCGAGGCTATAGCATTCCATTAGGATTAGGTGGTCCGATTTATTCATAATATCCCGCCCATGCAAGAAGTTTGGCTTCCGCATTGGAATGAGATGGTGGGATCTTCCTCACCGCTGATGCCTATCCCGATATCCATTGAGGCTTGAACTCGGTTTTTCCGATAGATGGATTGTTCCAATGGTATCCTAGGGATATTTCTTCAGCAATTTTCAAATTTTCGGGGGGTCTATGTACATTTATAGAGTGGTAGGTTGATCGGTTGGGTATGCCGTCAACATAATCTGTACTATCATTGTTGTGGATTCGATTGTCCACATTGGGATTCAATATCCCATCATTATAGTGGAATTTTTTTGGATCTCTTCATCAGTTTTTATATGTTGGCATTATTATCTGATCGGATATTAAATTCATCTGACATTCCCTCTAGCGGGGTTGACCTACGGGGATTTTTGCTGATCCTACGTGGGGTTCGGATGTTCCCCTAGTTCCTTCTTATTTGCATACACATAAACCTCAGCTTGCTGACGTGGGTTCACATCTACAATATACTAATATCTGGATGTTTTTGAACACTATGGCTCGGTAGTTGGTATATGGGATGTCCATTTATGGCTGGATGGGCCACTGACAACTGTGGCTGTATCCTGATTGTGGTGGATTTCCCTATCACATTGGGAATGCTGGTGCTCATTTCAATCGAATATGGATCTGTTTTGGGTACGTCATTTTAATTCTGTGACTCTATTATGTCTGGTATAATCTCTCATTACACTATTCCCCTAGTGAGGTGGACTCGACGTTACATGTATCCATGAATGCTGCCACAAGGACTGCTGAACAATCTGAACAAAAGGAATTCGAGCTGGACGCTTCTATTATTGCACAGTCCATTTTTGCGCCTCCATATTTTCATGTGTGTCATTAGGTAAATCCTGGTGGGAGGAATTTGAAAGGGCCCAAGGATGGTTCGACTTGCAGAGGCAGGCGCAAACAGAATAAGGATCAACTAGCCTGCTTCAAGCCTGCTACAGATATCAAAGAAGTGGTGCTGGAACATGAGGATCTATGGGGGCGGGTCATTAGTTTGCAGAAGCGTGCATTAATCAGGCGCTGGATGTTTTTCGATGGACAGGAGATAGATATGATTGAATGGGAAAAGAAAGTGTGGAGCCCCATTGTTGGATATGCCCCGAAAGTCAGCTTGCTCCTAAATAATTGGTATAGTATTCACCTTATGAACGAAAAATATGTTGCCTTGATTGTGAACAAGCCATGGGTTCGTGGAAAGAGTTTCGTGCAACTTCTGTCCTGGTACCTCGGTTTTAATCCAATTATGGAGGCTCCTAAGAATAGGACGATGTGGGTAAAGCTCCCGGGCCTTCCGCTGGAGTTCTGGACGGATCAAGTGATAAGGGCCATTGGAAATTCCATTGGATGCACGAAATACATCGACTCTAGCATGCTTGGTGCCAGCGACAAACGCATTGCTTGGTTATTAGTCGAATTGGTCTTCTCTGGAGACTTGCCCGGGGATGTTGATCTCGTTTGGCATTCGAGAAGACACAGGAAAAGGGTGGATTATTGGGGCATTCCTTTCCGCTGCTTGGTTTGTCACAACACTGGCCATTTGAAGGGAAACTGCCCCCGACGGCATTGGGGGCCCCGTAGGGGCAATCACAGGTCTGTTGGTGTAAATTGGGCGCAAACTTCAAATGTACAACGAAATGTCTCCCCATCAGGTATTCCTCCCTTTGTGGTTTCTGGTTTTGATTTATCTGCTAATGATAGTGCACAATGTGGGGAGTTATCTCCACCACACAAGGATTTTATCCCGTCCGATGAATCCGGACTGCCGTCGGCGCCTTCTGATTCTAAAGACAAAAATGTTTTTACTCCCCCGGTGAATTCCGGTTCGCCCATTCATTTAGAAACCGAAGTAAACCTTGGATCCACTATCATAACGAAGGATAAAATGCCTTATGTCTCTATTGCTCCTGCTGACCACCATCAAACCTGCCCCATCTCTGCACCATTATATACCTCCCCATCCATGCCGCCCCTTGAATGCGCATCCCCTTCCCCCTCTCCACATTATATCGAGAATGTGGACTTATCAGACTCACCTAATGTCTCTACTACTCCTGCTGAAAACCATCAAACCTGCCCCACACCTGCTCCATTATATCCCCCCCCCGTCCATGCCTCCACTTGAATGTACATCCTCTCCCCCCTCTCCTCCCTCTCCACATAATGTTGAGAATGCGGACCTATCGGACTCTCCCATAAATTCTGTTGGATGTGATATTGAATCCTTATTAAATAACCCGAACCTTGACTTGGCTGCCCTCACTATTTTTGATAATATCCCTAGGGACCCTGATATTTTCATCTCGCCAGCTTCGGGTTGCAATATTACGGTGAGGAAAAAAATGAAGTTTGCATCCAGACATTTCAGAGAGAGGCCGAAAACAAGATCCCTTTTCCGGGATGAACTCCTTGACCTTAGGGAGGTTCCAATTTATTTTGCTGCTGATCTCAGGGTGCTTGGTGCTGGCGACCCGCCAGGGGTCTCCAAATGACTTTCATTCTCTCCTTCTATTTAAGGGGCATGGGCGAATCCTCTATACTCTTTCGCCTTAATGATTTGCTGAGGGAGACCATGCTGGAGTTATTTTTATTGCATGAGACTTCTTATGATGGTATCATGCCCTTTTTTTTCTGTTTCATCTATATGCCCCGGTTCGTTTGCTGTTATGGTAAATTCCGTGGGCCGTCACAATCCGGATGATATCTTCCTCCTGCAGGCGAGCCAGATTTTATATATACTTTCTTTTACAGGTGCAAGCATGCCAGTTTTTGGATGATACATAATATACAAGCGAGGCTGTTACCCTCTCGTACTCCTTTTCCTGGATGTATACTTCGGATGGGGAATAAGAGCCGGTTTTTCCATCTCAATTCATGCGCGACCATTTCTGTTTCTCTTCTCTTTCTGGACGGAGGTGGCCTTTGTATTCGGACTGAGGTCAAGATACAGGTTTACTCTGGCTCCTAGATAAGTAGTGGCATTATGGACTGTTATTTTTATGGTGCCAATCTTTTTGATATAATTTGTGGACACATCATAATCTTTTTTCCTTCGTCGGTTACTCTCTGCTGGTGTATATGGGGCTTAATATGTTGTATCAGACTGTATCATCTATGCTCTATAATTTTGCGCTATTTGTACAGTGTTGCTATGCACTGTATCATCATGTATATCATACCGCTTTGCATATTTTAATATATAAAAC
>JAXQQM020070929.1:0-84653 GCA_034641835.2 Pinus albicaulis
CAAATCCAAGAATATGCAACACACTAGGAAGTGTTTTGATCCTTCCACCTATTAGCTTTAGCTTCACATTTCCTCATCCTATGATTATAGTCTTCCAATCATCACCCAGGAAGACATCGCCACCATCATATTTTTCATATTCGTAAAAAAACTCCCTCAAGGGAGTCATAAGAAAGGATGCACCCGAGTTAACCAACCATGCCTCATGATCTATATATGTACTTGAAGAACAATTCAAGTACACATCCCCACATTTACATGAGGTGTTTTTTGCCTCTCCAAAAGGAGCATCATCAAATCCCTTTCCTTTCTCAAGAGTTTTAGATCTGTAGTCCTTTTTACAATGCCCTTATTTTCCGCATTTCCAACATACCTTTACAAATTTTCCTGAAGATTTATATCTCCCACTTGAGGACTTATTTCTATTTATGTTGTGGGACCATCCTCTTATATAAAACACATCCCCATTTTGGCTCTCCATATTTTTCTACCTCATCTCCTCTGATAACAAGGCTAAGACTATTTCATCAAATTTCAAGGTATTTGTATTGCTACCTATGGCAACAACCAGACTATCCCATGAATCTAGTATAGGATGCACTTATCTTCGTTTGAAATTTTAATATCAATAGATGGTAACCAAAATACCACAATATTGAAGGTGTTCAAATGCTTTGTCACTGAATCTCCATCCCTCATCCTTGGGTTATTGAATTTTTTCCGTAATAATAGTTTGTTCACCAGGGACTTAGATTGATACAAATCCCCTAACTTGTCCCACAAATCATTTTTTATAGGTTCTCCCAAAACATTCAGTAATACTTAATCTAAGGCACATTTGTATTGTGTTCTTTGTCTTCCGATCCAACTTTGTCCAATATTGTATCAACATTACCGTTGGATTAGTACATGGATCCACTATGATATATTGATCTCTATCCAATAACATATCCTCCATATTGAGCTTCCATAACTCAAAACTTTTTCCAATGAATTTCTTGATCATTATCTTTCCGTTGTTTCCATCTCCTTTCACCAGAAGAATCGATCCAACGAATCTCCCATTGTAATAGGGTCTACCATAGGCTCGAGAAAAACCCCTTAGCCACAAAGGTGTTCTCTTGAAGCCAAAAATGCTCTGATAAAAAATGAAGGTTTTAACCATGTGCAAAAATTACATACAAATGTACTCTTAAAAAAGCAGAAAAACATGCAATGGCAGGAACATAAAATATACACAGACATTTTTCTCCTAGAACCCAAAACTGGAAAAACCAAATCGATTTTTCATTATATTCATTTCAATTTTACATTACATTAAATACATGTCAAAGCATTCACAAACCCCAATCAACCTTGGATTAGAAAATAATCGTAGTTCCCTTGACCAAATCTAAAAAATACCATGCGAAAAACCATCTTGCCGAAAACCATGTGCAAAACCATGGATAGGTTTTCCCACCATGCTTGGGCTCGCCCCCCAGCCTTCGGTCTTCCAAACCATAAAAAATACCCAACACAATAGATGTTACCAACCCAACCCATTCTTCAGAATCAAATTTTTTCATGACAGGGAAATTCAAGAAAATACAAGCACAGGGGAAACCTCTAGCTCAAAATATACCAAATGATAATAACCCATTATCCTTCTAGACCAATGATGGAATAAAATGTCAAGAAAATATATGCAAATAAAAACCTCCAATTGTCCACCAAATCCCTGATAAGGACTAATGACCACAATAACCTTTGAGAGAAAACCCAAATCATAAGAGATGAATAACGTTAAACCATTTGGTGATTCCAAGGTCCATATTTGTGCAGATTAACTGCTTTCAGTGAACCAAATTTGTGTCGACCTCAAAACCCTAGCTGCATTGAAGCATTTTTTAGTTCTCATAAAAATTACTCTCCGAATTTGCAACATAAGCCAGGGGGCCATGGGCGCGAAACATGAGATAAGTTTGGAAATTTTAGATTCAAAGTTAGTGTCCATCCCATCGTACCAATCTTAAATTATGCTCATGTTTTTCTTCTAAAATTGGAATAAATAAGTATGACATCCAATATTACAATAACAAACTTGTCTAAATGCATTTTAAATACACCATTCATTAAGTACATAAAAACAATCGTCGCATTTGTCAATACAAAAAGCACTACTACAAACTCATAATTCCCATACCTTGTGTTGTCTTATTTATTTCTTATTCCTTAACACTCACACTGTGATATCCTAATCCAAAGTCTATATTTTAAAATATATTTTCTCCTCTTAGCAGATCAAAAAGGTCGTCAATTCTAGGAAGAGTGTATTTATTATTCATTTTTTCTTTGTGTTAGCTCTCTAAATTCAATACATAATCTCAATGTTCCATCCTTATTTTTCATTAAAAAAAATTGTGCTCCCTAATGTGAAACACTTGGGAATATGTACCCTTTCTTCAACAATTCTTCTAGTTGCACTTGTACCTCTTTTAATTCAAGTATACTCATTATAAAAGGAGTCATTGATACTAGAATAGTTATTGGTATCATTTCAATAGAAAAACCTATATCTATCTTTGGTGGCAAACTTGATATCTCTCCAAATACATCTACAAGCACCTGCGACACTAGATAATCTTTGAGACTTGGTTCATTGGTATTTTTTGGCTTCTCCACATGAGCTACATACAATTGACATCCTTTCTAAAAACATCTCCTCAATTGTAAGGCTAAAATATCTCTTGTATAAAGAGGCCTTGGAATTCCTTGCACAATGCCCTACTTTCCTTCTTCTTGTAAATGTATTGTTGTGACAATCTAGGAGAACATGGTGCTTGTCCAGCCAATCCATTACACATAGAAGATCATAAGATCCTAATAAATTGATATTCAAATATGAAATTGTGTCCAATCCATTTAGATTTATAGGATAGATCTTAACACTTTCATTGATCCTTCTCTTGGACCCAATGGCCAATTGAACAAATAATTACCTTTCAAGCTTGATTTTAATCAAATGAAATATATCCACTACTTTGGGACCATTGTTACAATGGCTTTCCCCTAAATAAATTTAAATAATAACAGGTTATTTTATAATCTCGCCTTCCACTTCAATCGTGTGGGATTAATGTTATTTTTGACAATTCTCTAGTGATGCATATATTTTTGGAATATTTATGCCCATATCTTCCACTATTATAGCCTCTTGAGTGTTATGCAAAGTCCTCATTTTGTCATATTTGTGAGGGAAATCTCTATATAAATGGTCTCCTTTACATCCCCAACATTTGAAAGGTAGTATTCCTCTTTTTCCCAAGGAATCTTCTACTTTGGGTTCATTTGGAGCATGCTAATTTTTCTTTTATCCTTTAGGACTACTTTTTTTGAAATATGGTTTGAAACCCTTCTTCCTCTAATCTAGTTTTTCCTCCTCCTTTTCTCTCCAAGTGTTCTGAAAAGTCTCTTTGTCTTTGTTTTTCTCATATAAGTACTTGGATTTACTAATGGCTTTATATTTTCACTTTCTCCTCCTTTATAAAACCTAAATATCTCAAGATTTCCAAGAAATTCTCTCGTATTTCTCCATGGTCATACTTAGTTTTTTTTTTTTTTTTTTGGTAAATTAGGCTAATCTATATTAATTCAAAAGGAGAGACACATATGCTACAGGTTGGGTTGGTAAGCTGCACTTAACCAATCCCAACCTTTGTTGCGCAGTTAAGGGGCTGCTTCCGTGGATGAAACCAACCCAGAAAGTACATAAAACAGAAAATTGCAAAAGGTGTTGTAGCACTAGGGAAAATAGAAATTCTATGGTAATAGCAAGCATGACAAAAAACAAGGAAGAGATGAGTTGTTGCGTAGTCATTAGTCTTCGGCTTCATCATCGCTATATGGATATTCCTCCATTATGGGACAGGCGTACGCCTGCACGGCAACTTCGTCTTCAGCGGTTGGTACACGTAGAGGCTTGGAGACCGATGTGTAAAGGATGGGGGCCACCGGTATTCTGCATCAGGGATGCGCGTCCGAGTACCTTTTGAATCCATTATCCATACATTTGTTTCATGCCCCTCATCTTCCTAGGCCAGAAGAGGCTCATTCTTTCCAGGCAGGGGGTGCTCCTGGTGTGCCATGGTGGACTTCCTAGGTCTACGTCTACCTCTCTGCATAACATTCAAGGGGGGCTCCTCCTCTTGATAATATTCAAGGCTCTGGGGAGTCTCTCTGGCGTGACTGCCCGAGGAGGAGCGTTCAACATATTCTAGGTGATTATCTGGCCCCCGGTGGTATCAACCAGGGAGCGCTCATCTCTGGCCTCCTCGGATAGTTCTTTGACGCAGCCTAGGTGCCATGGCCAGCTAAAGCAACTGAGATGTGAAGTAAGGGTATTGCACGACAAAGGGGGAGGTGCGAAGCAAGGTGCACGACAAGGGGTGCGGGATAATTTGTACACCTAGGTTTATGAAACTAGCCAGACAGATAGAGCTTGGTTGAGGTGCGTAGTTAGAGAGGAGCGTAGCTAGGGGAATTATGCATAGTGCAACACTAGGGGGGAGGCTATGTGACAGACTGGGCGCGCAGAAGGGCAAGAACTGTAACAACAGATAAAACTGAAGGAGAATATTGTGTGTCTCTTTGTGCTAAATGGCCTTCCCTTTAATATATTTGTGACACATGCAAAGAGGCTGAACATAATTGTGCCTCGCATGCAGCTGTGTTCTGCAATAGTTTTCCTGAGAAGGCACATGCGATGAGTTATGGATGATCGGCATGTCAATCCAAGTGATTATTCAGAACAATTGTAGCAGAGAGGTACCCTGGAGGGGGTGATGTTGTACAATCGTGTCTTCATTATGCCTTATCTCTATCATCTCATCTGGATGATTGCTAGAGAGTGGTTCCACATCGGGTGAGGACCTGCGTTGCAGATCTTCATCCTCTTGGGCATGGGAGAGGTGGTTATCATGCGTACTTCTACTGTCACCCGCATCTGAAGAGAGAAGATCTTTTTGAATGAGATTTTTGCATTCTCTTCTTAAAGAATCATTCTCAAACTGGGTGAGGTTGGAATGGTACTGCTCTCTGTGACTTTCCACCCCTTTGTTCGCGAGGAGGTCTAAAACTGAGTTTTATTTCCTGTGCACGTGGTGAAAAGTTATTTCTCTATGATTGTGTATCAGCTGTTCCACAAGTTTGAGCCTGTGGGCAAGCCTCCAACTAGTGGATACCTTTGTCGAGGCAATGCCATGGAGAATTCTTGAGGCCGCTAGTGTGATAATTTGTGAATCTCCCTCCATTTCCAGAGGAATGTAATTGAACTCAATTACTCTGTAGATGCCTTGGATGAGACCTTCAATCTCCATGGAGTTTTTTTTATCCCATCCCATATTACCCTAGTAGATCAGAAGTGGTTCACCCTAGGAGTTCCTGAAGATGCCTCTGAATCCTGCATTCCTAGGGTTGCCTTTGGAAGCGCCATCAAAGTTACATTTGAAGAAGCCATTTTGGGGAGGCTTCCATTTTTCAGGAGCAGGGGTTCTTCCTGCGCTCCTTGGGATAATCTCTTGAGGGGTATTTATGCTCATATGCCATTTGTTCCATATTTTACGCTCTTCAGTGGAGGTGGGGAAATCCTCCTGGCTCTAGGAAGTAATGGCGAGGGTTTCAATGAGATTATCGTGTATCCTTGCCAAAATTTTCTATTAGGTGCATACTCTGTCTTTGAAGATTCGATTATTCCTCTCTTTCCATTTTTTCCATATCAGGAGACCCGGAATTATCTACCAGAGTCTATTCAAAAGGTCGTTGGAGTATGGATTGTCTGTCCAACTGCTAATGGTGTTGATGATGTCGCCCCTTTCTCTATTGGTGCGTCTGCACAGGATTTATATTTTGTCCCACAAGGCATTGGAGGTAGGGCATAGGTCCAACAAGTGGTCGATGGTTTCAAATTTATCCTGGAAAAGAGGGCATCTTGAGGGACCTACAAACCCTCTCTTCAAAATATTCTCCCATGGGAGGATGTGTCATTTACTAAGCAGCCATAATGCAGTATTCCCAAACGGGAAATGCAGCAATACAATGAAAAATAGCAGAAAAATAGTGCAGTTCATCTTTTATTAAGAAGGAGGCCAAAATGGAGACCCTTCATTAGTCATTACAACAGCAAAATATAAGTTAAAAGTGGCCCATAAGATGCATGACTAGAAAATACAAGTCTCCAATGAAAGAAATCCTCAAAATGAGGTGTTGCAACCATGTATAAAGACTACAAATTCCTTACAGCGTTATTTTATTTGCTCTGCAACAGTTGTAGATTACACATCAGATCTAGAGCAAGTATGTGGACAAAAAGTTAGATCTATAGTAGATCCATACACTATACAAGGTCCTCTAACAATCCCCCTTGGGGTTTTCAACAAAATACCAAGTACAAGATGTAGATCTAAGATCTAAGACTGCATATCTATGGAAATATTTAGATCTGGAAAGTGGATGTGATATGATATAAACAATAAAATGATCTCCTCCAAAAGATCTCCAAAGTGAAGGGTAGATCCCCAACACCTAGAAAATCACTCTCCAAATGGTGAGCTAAAACACCCTGCAAATACACCTACAGAAATAACGCAGATCTGGATCTATACTACGCTGTAGGGATCAATATACAATTGGCCTGTAGCCAAGCTTTGAAAATGATGCTCAAATTCTTCAATATAGTCCTCCCAATGAAGTATAACCCTCCTTCACTAAAAAGAAGCACTGAAATGGACTAGATCTGAAAGATCTAATCTCCACTTGTTGCAGCTTGCAAAAACAGTCAAACCCTCAACAGGATATGCACTGTAGTTGAAATAAGTAGCTTGGCCCTAAGCCAGATAGTGGACAATGCAATACAAAATCTCCTAAGAGCTACTCAATGGGAACAGGTGTGATTCCCGACCAGGAACACCCAATGCTAAACAACATTATTCTTAGCTAAACAGCAAGAGAATGAGATATGTCTAAATAGACCATATACTCAGAAAAATATCGTATCATCAACAACCTTCTAATGCTGCCATCCCCTTCCTTTTATAAGACAAGATCTCGCAAACCCTAAACCACCTCCAAGGAAATCATCTCTTTCACACAAGGCATCTCCATCTAAAACTATGATGTGCCTCATTGATGGCCACTCCTCCATGAAAACGCTTTATTCAGCTGAAAATATGATCCACTTTCACAAGAGAAGTGTTTTTATTCACAATAAAGAGCTTTATGGGTTCCCCCACCCACTTATTCACCTATCTATGTGACAAAAAAAACAATTAATGTTCCCATTAGTTATAGGCTAATGTATGAATATTACAGTCCTCCCCTCCAAAATGTTTCTTATCCTCAAGCAACTACAAAAGGACATTGCAAAATCTCCAATGGATATGTCTCCTCCCAAGAATACAAGTTTGCCTTTGGTGAATAAACCAAATAGCTTTCATCATGAAGAAGTGGGAGTTATATGGAAAGAGTTATATGATGTCCATTGGCTTCCTTAAGGCATGAGAGATGATAAATGTGGGGTGCTTCATCCCCAATGAGAAACTCCAATCTCCATGCTATCATCCAAACAAAGTGAGCCATCCTTGGTAGCTCATAGAAACAGTCACCAATCCCCTCCTTATGCAATGTGTATGTGTTGCATGGCTGAAAATGAGAGGTAATATTGTGCAACTTACGTTGCCTCTCCCTCCATTTATGATAAATTTGGAGCTCCTGATCCTGGGCTGCAATAATATAGTCCTCATGAAGCCAAAAGATACTTGGAACCTCATGATTCCCCTAATTGATTCTAGGGAGTCTCCTTGCCCAATCCTCCATGCATATAGTGAACAAAGTGTCATCACCATCTAGGCTCCAAAATAAATAGGGACTAAGTGTCATATGACATATGGGCTGGTGACAATAGTCCCTCCATTGAGACCAGCACTAATCTTTTTCTTGTTGTCTCAAATCATGATACAATAAGTGGCCATCCAACCACCCTCTTGCTGCCATAAGCTTCTCAAAAGCTTGAAAATAATAGAGGACATTAGTTTTTTGCTGAATAAGATCTAATCAATACATGTCTTGCCAAAAATCCTCCCACGACAGAGGCTTCTCCCAAAGACATAAGTCAAACATATGGCCCCTTTCATAAGGAAATAAGTGATGTGATGTAGTATCCATATAACGTCCCATCCTCCTCTTGAAGCATGAATAAATGTGGGAATTTTCATTCCCAATGGACACATCCAACCAATGTTTCATCCCTCCAATCATGTTCCCAACAAAGATAAGAGCATCATCATCATGTGGGATCAAAACCAGTAATACATAAACAATCAAATGCAATGATGGAGGTGGATCATAGTCCCACATGTGGAACCATCGCAATAGATCTCCTAACTGCATCCGATAGTGATATGGTAAGTGGTTTCCCCACCATTTACTTGATTCCCAAGTGATCTCACCATGGCTGAAGGTGTGAGATATATTCGGTGCTTTTGGAAAGCACCCACAGTGATACAATATCTCCCTTTGTCCTCTAAGGGAGTGGCCATGTTCAGAAATGTTTGTGGCCAAAAGTTGGCCATGAATTTTGTATGGAATAACAATCCTCTTAGGAGATATGGCCTGCATATGCATGGTAAAAGAATACAAGTAATAATCAAATGAATCATGAGATATAAAAGCATATTCTTTACCAAAATTTCTCCACATACAAATGGAGTGGTGCATAGATCTATCTCTTCTCTTTCCCAAAGAGGAAAGAGGTGGTTGAATTGACTCCTCCATAGAGTCAGATATCTTCCCCAACTCCACATGGTTCATGCATGTCTGAAAATGCTGATATAACTCCTCTTCAAAGCCCCCTCAAGTGTAAAACTCTATGATAGTGTTGAAAGCCTTCATAGAATAAGTATGGCTGAAAAGGAATTCTTCGTGTGCTCTTTGTAGCAACTTCTCCTTGAGCTTGGAAGCTCTAGATAAGAATATCCTACCATGATGATAGATGACTTCATCTTGGAATGAATAGCCCCCCT
Organism: Pinus albicaulis; assembly: GCA_034641835.2. NCBI lineage: Eukaryota > Viridiplantae > Streptophyta > Pinopsida > Pinales > Pinaceae > Pinus > Pinus albicaulis. The sequence goes on from JAXQQM020070929.1 coordinate 9,057, forward strand.
CTTGTAGCTGGTCATTTGGTATCATGCATGTCAAAATATCCTTTGAATAATCCACCAATAGCTGTGATTTCTAATATGGATCTAAGCTTCCCAATAATGACAGCGACGTAGAATTCTGAAATGAAGTAGTTGTCACATCATCACTCTCCTCTTTCGCATGCTTAATGTCAAAGCCACATGCTGGAGTAATGTAACTCCACCTTCGTTTCCTCTCTTGCAGTTGATCTTGCTCAAGACAAGATTGAAGTACATGGAAGTCAAACTCCTTTTGAAAGGTCTCTTTCTTCCAAAACTTCCATAATTTTGCCCATGCATGCAAGGGTGTTAATACCCTCTTTTCATATTCAGAAATATTCCTCATGTGTGGAAGTATCATTTGCTACTCCAAGACCATGGAGTGGCCATTTGACACCATGCTCATGTCATCATAGATTTATGAATCATTTTCCAGCACAGATTGTTGAGTGGGATATGGCAATGTCCAACTTAGAGAATTGATCATCTCTCCTTGGAACCCATCAAAAGTTCTCAACGTTGTAGTAGATTCTCCCAAGGCTCCTTCCTTAGCCAAATATGTCACTGCTGCACTAAATTGAGAGAACACTTTATTCATCTTCCAATCAGGGGGTCTCCCTGGTGGAATGCCTCCATGCAAAGAGACATCAAAATATGAAGTAGACTGTGTAAATGAGTGGACTGATGTGTCCCTTCCTTTGCTACATAAATCAGTCTCCTTATTCTGAATATAAACCCCTTGAAATAAACAAGGGTGCATACTCCTCATCCTTGGATGTTGATCCATCCTTTCTCCTCCTTGGATCAAGGTGTTACTGCCCAATATTACTATCACATGATGCTCCTTGGGAACCCTTTGCAAAGATGCAAGAGCTCCTCCTCTTGAAGCAATAACTTCATACCCATCCCCATGTGGTGATGGTCCTTATTCTGGAGTGACAACACTGTTACTGCCTTCATGTTCTTTCCCCTCATCAATATTTGAGAATACCTCACTAATAATGAGAGACCCTAGATCTTGGTCTTCCCTTGTAAGAGGAACCTCCATGTCTTCCCTTTGAGAAGAAATATCTTCATGCAATGGGGATCTTGCCCGTGGCAAGGTATCACACAAGTTTTTATCCCCTTCAATAGAAATTTGAAGTGGAGTTGGCATAAAATATCTTTCCAACTCATGCAGGGGTTTTGAATGTTCATGCGTTGCTAGCTCATTCAAAGATGTTTCAGATTGTTTTACATCAAATATCTTCACTAATCTCTTAGTGAATCTTGCATAAGTAGATATATTTACATTCTTTAATGAAAAGGATTCAAACAACCACCAAGCATAAGATTTATCCTTGAGATGCAGCGCTGCTACTTTAAGGGCTTCCTTTTCTTAAACTTTATGTAGATCCAAATATGATTCTAGTTGATCTATCCAATCCTTGGTTGTGCATGTGGAGGATCCATCAAAGTTTGGTAGAAAGAATCTACCTCTTTTGCTTCTGTTGTACTTGCTGGATCTTATTTCCTCCTTAAGTTGGCAGAACTCTTGGAAGTTCAAGTGCTCCTTGAATCTCTAAGATTGAGATTCATACTCTTGAACATAATCACTCAAAGTCTCCTCCTTTGGTGCATCTTCCTTCTCCATCTCTCTTGTAGTAAATCTGGGCATAGTATAACGTTGTGGATCTGATTTTGTAGTTGAGTGCTTGCACACATAATGTGAATAACTGGGGTTTTCTTCATGTGAAAATCTTCTCGAGGGACCTTAATACCTTTCCCTCTTCATTCCCTTGATTTCTCTTCTAAGCACATGCATAGTTTGACGAAGAAGTCTTGAAATATCCTTCCATTTCATGCCTCCAGATAAAGGGGTTTTACCCTTGTCTTCTTTCTCATCAGTGTAATCAAATCTTCTTTCCTTTTGATACCACCTCTCCTTGTCAGCAAGAGGCTCTCCTTTTCTAGAAGACATATTGCTTCTTAGAAAGCACAGGTTATGCCAAGATGATGCTCTAATACCACTGTAGTATTCCCAAATGGGAAATGCAACAATACAATGAAGAATAGCAAAAAAATAATGTCGTTCATATTTTATTAAGAAGGAGGCCAAAATGGAGACCCTTCATTAGTCATTACAGCATCAAAATATAAGTTAAAAGTGGCCCATAATATGCATGACTAGAAATTACAAGTCTTCAATGAAATAAATCCCCAAAATGAGGTGTTGCAAGACTGAAAATGCCTTACAGTGTTTTGTATTGGCTCACCAACAACTGTAGATTACACATAAGATCTAGAGCAATTATGTGGACAAAAAGTTAGATCTATAGCAGATCCATACATTGTACAAGCTCCTCTAACAATCCCCCTTGGGGTTTTCAGCAAAATACCAAGTACAAGTTGTAGATCTGAGATCTAAGACTGCATATCTATGGAAATATTCAGATTTCGAAAGTGGATCTAATCTGATATAAACAATAAAATGATCTCCTCCAAAAGATCTCCAAAGTGAAGGGCAAATCCCCAACACCTAGAAAATCACTCTCCAATTGGTGAGCTAAAACACCCTGCAAATACACCTACAGAAATAACACATATCTGGATCTATACTACGCTGTAGGGATCAATATATATTTGGCCTGCAGCCAAGATGTGAAAATGATTCTCAAAGTCTTCAATACAGTCCTCCCAATGAAGTAGAACCCTCCTCCACTGAAAATAAGCACTGAAATGGACTAGATCTGAAAGATATAATCTCCACTTGTTGTAGCTTGCAAAAACAGTCAAACCCTCAACAGGATCTGCGATGTAGTTGAAATAAGTAGCTTGGCCCTAAGCTAGATAGTGGACAATGCAATACAAACTCCCCAAAGAGCTACTCAATGGGAAGAGGTGGGATTCCCGACCAGGAACACCCAATGCTAAACAACATTATTCTCAGCTAAACAGCAAGAGAATGAGATATGTCTAAATAGACCATATACTCAGAAAAATATCAGATCATCAACAACCTTCTAATGCTGCCACCCCCTTCCTTTTATAAGACAAGAGCTTGCAAACGCTAAACCACCTCCAATGAAATCACCTATTTCACACAAGGCATCTCCATCTAAAACTGTGTTGTGCATCCTTGATGGTCACTCCTCCATGACAGCGTTGTAGATTTGGTCAAGGTTGACCCAGTCAACATGTTTTATCCCCTATTCACACCTTAGGGTGCTTTATTCAACTGAAAATATGATCCAATTTCACATGAGAAGTGGTTTTATTCACAATAAAGTGCTTTATGGGTTTCCCCACCCACTTATTCACCTATCTATATGACAAAACAAAATTTTAATATTCACATTACTTATAGGCTAGTGTAGGAATATTAGACATAGAAAGGTGGCTACTTTGGGCCAGAGCTTGGCCAACCATATATTTTTCCAGATGAAATTGGTAGGATCTAGGATTTGTTGATGTAAGAGGTTGTAGGCTTCCTTGGTAGAGTATTTGCCACTTGGCATGTGACCCCATCTAAGGATATTAGGTCCTGGTTGGGCTCTGATTTTTCTTTTTTTGCTTAGCTCCTCCCGAATGTCTGTGTGATTTTCATTATTCCAGTCTTCTTGTCATCTGTCTGTATGTATCCAGTTCCTGTATCTCTGAGTTGTTTCATCGGTCCAGAAATCCTGTACACACTTCCTCTGCCTTGCCTGTGATATTGTGCTCCACAGTGGTCTGGGGAAGATGGAAGAGATTCTAGGCAGTTGCTGCCACGAGTCCTCCCAGAGTCTTGCTTGAGTGCCATTGTGCAACTCCCAGAATTTGTGGGTCTGTATCAGTTGTTTCTGGTTGCTTTCTGCTTTCCATATTTGAGATCCTCCTAGCTTTATGTTAAATCTGATAAGGTCCTCCTTGGTCCATGTGCTAGCATATTTGACTGCCCACAGGTTTGGCCACAGAGTGTGGCCGTTGGAAACCCATTTCCACCAGATACTAGCTCACATGATGTTGTTGATGTGCTTTGGATCATGCAGCCCCCCATAACCTTTTGGTGTGCATACTTATTTCTATTTGACTAAAGCCCATTTATTTTTATCCTTGGTACCACCCCACAGGAAATTCCTTTGTATTTTACGAATGTCTTTGAGGACCCATTTGGGAGCTGCGAGTACCAAGAAGAGGTAAATGGGGAGAGATTACAAAACTGCTTTGATGAGTACCAAGTGACCTGCTATATTGAGAGTGTGATGAGTCCAGTTGGATATCCTAGTTTCCATTTTATCCAGCAACGCACGCGCATGAGGAATGATTAATGGCAGTGGCGATGAGCGGGGCACCAAGGTATTTGAAGGTTAAGGAGGCTATGGAGAAGCCTATAATGTGGGAAATATTACGATGAGTTATAGGGGGTGTGAAAGAAGAAAATTTGTGATTTTTCAGGGTTGAACTTTGTGCCAAAAGCTTCAGAGAAGGAATCTAGCATAGATTTGAGGGAACAGGCTTCCTGGACCGAGGGGTAACCCATAATCACATTTTCATCCACAAATTGTTGATGGGAAGAGGGAGGAAGATTGTGGACGGGTATACCCTACAGAGTACCTGAACAGACAGAGCTTTTGAGGATTCAGCCTAGCCCTTTAGCCATAATGATGAAAATGAAGGGTGAAAGGGAATCCCCTTGTCTGATACATCTTGAGGGACTAAAGGTTGCTGAACGTATACCATTCACCAAGATGGAAATAAAAGGGGAAGTTATGAGGCTCATGATCCATCTTACCCAGGTGTCATTAAAGCCAAAGGCAAGAAGGACATGTTTGATGTAATCCCAACTGAGTTTGTCAAAAGCCTTGGAAAGATCGATTTTGAGGAGCATGCCAAGATTTTTGGAAATTTGGAGAGAATGAATGACCTCGTGGGTTAAAATGATACCATCAAAAATTTTCCATCCTTCTACATAGCTCGTTTTCTCTGGGGAGATAATTAGGGGGAGGAGCTGTTTCAGCCTATTATCAATATATTAGAAATTATCTTATAATTGACATTGCAGAGAGCTATGGGCATGTACTTACTTGGTGTGGCAGCATTGTCTTCTTTCAGTACAAGAGTGATGAAGGTGGCATTTAGAGCTGGAAGAAGCCAGTGAGTGGTGTGTGATTCCTCAACTACACCCCAGACCTCATCTCTGATGGTTTCCCAAAATAAGTAGAAGAATTTGGTGGTGAATCCATCAGGGCCCGGAGCTTTCCCTTCCTTAAGTTGGAAGACTTCTTATTCCACCTCAACAAGAGTAGTAGCTTTGAGCAACGTTCGGTTGTGTTCTTCCGTAACCAACTTGGGTATGTGCTAGGTGATTTTCCCTATTGCCTCATGCCTCTGATGATTAGGTTCTTGAAGAATGTCCTTGAAGTGGTTGTGCAACTCCTCCGTGATGTCCTCTTGCTTTTCCAGCCGCTCTCTATTTTGATTTTTGAGAACTATGATTCTATTGTGGATTTTGTGTTGAATGGTGGAGCGATGGAAAAAAATTTTGTTTCGTTCTCCCTCTTTGAGCCAGCAGATCCTAGATTTTTGTCTCCATAGGATTTCTTCCTGGCTTCTTCTTTCTTCCATTTGAGATGATAATATCTTCTCTTGATTTGCTGAATCGGCTGAGTGGCCTTCCGTGATGACAGTTTGGTGAAGCTTCTTCATTTTCTCTTCCAGCTCTCTTTGATCTTTGAAGATATTGCCGAAGATGGATTTTTTCCACACCTTCAGTTTCCCTTTGAGCATTTTCAACTTTGTTTGGAACTGGTGCATTTTTGTTCCTTGCGGTGGTAAAATGGAGGACCACCAATCAGAGACCATTTCCTTGAACCCTGAATGTCTGATCCAGTAGTGTTCAAGCCAGAATGGTATGGGCGTAGGTGTACTTGGTCTTAACCATTGAATTTGTATAGGCCAATGGTCAGAGCCAGCGGCCGAGATAATGGTGGCTACTAGATCACCCCCAAGATGTATGAAGTCTTCTTAGTTGACTTCAAAGAAATCTTACATTTTCTTGTCATAGTAGTGCTCTAAAAAAAACATTGTCGCTAGAAATATTCCTTGAATTTATTCTAAGAAATATTCTCCTCATCAATGTGCTTTATTTGCATCAATTTTCTGACCACATAGAATCCTTTCCTTGTAAATATTATATGGCTACTCTAGATTCTAATTTAGATGAGCAGTTATGCAATTTAAGATACTTTCTTATTCCAAGTAACAAAGTTTCAACATAATCTTCTTTTTTTATTTCACCATGAAATATAGGTGGTTTAAGCTTCCTCGGCTCACCTTGCAAATTGTTCAACCCATGTCTTTTCTTTTATGTTTAATGCGAGACATTTATAGGTTTCTCCTAGAATCATTAGATGTTGTTGGAGTGGGGTCACCTAGGGTACATTTTTGAGTAAATTTGTATAAATTTTTCATATGCATGTTGCGCAAAAAGGTCAAGGGGCTTTGGGGTGAGTCAAAGTCCCTCTTTTTGCATACTTGGGCTATAAGGGTAAACTGTGGGCCTAAAACCATGGTTTGAGACGATAGTATCTGCGCGCTAAGATGGATATAAATAGATAGATCGAGTCTAAGTAAGAAATCAGAATTGATGTAATTTTTTTATCTAAGTACGTTTATGCTTATGTGGTACCTTTTTGTAAGTCTGGGTTGGGTCGAAAGGCTCCTGTTGGCTATGTCCACAGAGACCTAGTCCTGGTTGTGTGCGGACTCCGTTGGTTGTGTGCGTGGAAGGGAAAATTCTATTTGTACTGAACTGTTGGAATCTAATACAAAGACTGGTTTTGGCAAAGCACTGTGTTCTCTATTTACTTTATTGTTTTTGAGATCGCTTTACTTCTGTTATGCTTAATTATATTTGCGCGAGTAAATTTTTCTTTATGCATGAACATTTGTTGATGGTTGATAAATTTTCTTTAAGTTATTGCACTTTGATCGGATCTTGTTTTTTATTATATCTATCTATCTATATATGTGTGTGTGTGTGTGTGTGTGTGTGTGTGTGTGTGTGTATACATATATGTATATATGTATATACATATATATGTATATGTATATATATCTACATATATATATATATATATATATATATATATATATATATATACATATACATACATACATATGTGTGTGTGTGTGTGTGTGTGTGTGTGTGTGTGTGTGTGTGTGTGTGTGTGTGTGACGAAGTCGATATGTGATTCATCTATATATGCATTATTTGTGTCTGTGACAAGCTGAAATGATAAGTATTGTTTTGTATTTGCGCGCATATGTCTCTGATCTGTAACACATTTTGTTATAAACTTGTTTAGGGCCACCACATTATTTTCTTCCTCAGGGTGCAGAAACCTAGTTCCAGTACCCCCCCATACTACTTCAAGTGAGACTTTGATCTGCGCAAGAAAGTCATTGCCAAAAGGGCCAGTAGTTAGAGGGTTTGTTGGTTGCGCGATAAACTCTGAACCTGGGTCAAGACCCCTCAAGCCAACAGATGCACACCTCTTACTAAATGAATGAGTGGGTGAATAATGATATCTCTGGGCTCTACTGGAAATTTTTTATTGTCTAAATCCTATATAGTCATTCTTCCTTGCATGATTTATGGATTCTTCTTCATGTCTCGAGGTTAACACATTCTCCATTTGTCTTTACAATTTATTTAGGCTTTGCAACAACTAAGTGTTTATTTAATTATGCTTCTCACATGCCTTTATTATTATTTCATTTTCAACCTTGTATTTGTACACTTTCTACTCTCAAACTCCTTCTAGCCTCTACCAATTATGCTTATTCCACTCTACTTCTATGTCCATTAGATTATGTCACTACTTTACCCAAACTAATGTTTAGGCCTTTGTATTCCACCTCATGATTGTAAATTATTTGTTCTTTCTTCATATAGGTGGTTTGTAATTTTAAGCTAATATTGTTCTATTGATGCCCATAATTTTGCAAAATGTGTATATAATTAAATTACTTTAGACAAAAGTAATTAATTATAAATTATGGAACTCATATGTATGTTTTTTTTTTCTTCCCTTTGAAGTCACCAACAACCTTCTTTGGACTTGCTGAGAATTTATTCTACTCAAAAAAAAAAATTACGTGTGGACTATCATATTCCATTCATCATTAGCTTCCCGTTGTCTATTCATACACCCCTTTTTGAGTTATGAGTTAAAAGTTATGTTATTTGAAGTTTTGTCCATTTTTCATGATTACCCCTATAACGCTACAAGCAACTTTATGTTAGTTCACTTAAGATAAGTGTGCTCAATTCATATTATATGAGTGGATTATAAACTTCAATAGCTTTCTAGTGACTACTTTCATTCTCCATTTTAAGCTTTCGACAAGGAGTTATGGCACTTGGAAGTAAACTAATACCTTATTTTTCCTCTACTTGTTTCAAATGTATCTTACTTGTACCAACTTTGTTTTACAATTGTAGTATATTGTTGGAAATCTCCCTTTGAGCTCTTTAATTTAAGCTACAAAGTATAAGTGGATTGTGAGGATTTAGAATCTAAAAAAATTGTTTATACCTTCAAAAATTCCCCTAAAGTTTATGACCCAAAAGCATAGAACAATTAAAATATTTGTTGGGTGCGTTTTTTATGGTTATTTTTGCTTAGCATAAACCCCTAATTTGGCTTAATATATCCACCTTATCCTTAATTTTTCCCACTTTTTCTTTATTTTAGCTTCAAATTTCATGAAAATGTATCCAATTCATCCTCTTCTAAATTATGAATTTTTGATAAAAATTGTGCATTAAAGCAAATTTACTAGAAAGTCAAACTTTTTTTTGCAAATGCTCATTCGGTTGAATATATGCAAGATATATGGGAAAAATGAAAGACATGGGTTTTGTTTCTTGGGACCCATACATGGATATACACTTATTCTCTTCTCGAAAATAAGCTCGTACTGGTTCGGTCAATTCGGCCAGTTTTGAGGAAAATCCCTTGTTTTGAGCTAAAACCAAATACGTTTTAGTTTTTCAGGGATTACATTACATTTCAAGGGCCTAGTATGATGGAATTTGACCCAAACAAATCTCAAAAATAACATTTTAATTTATGGCATGAGAAATCACAACACTTCTAGTTTTAAAAATTTGTATAAAGACAGCAAGTATGTGAAGACTTGGACTAAGTTTTTATTTTTCATAACTCAGATTTGAAAGATTTAGTATCAAAACTATAAGAGTTGTGTTATAGATTTTTCTATGTATTTTTCATCAATAAATGGAGTTTTTTCAGTTTTTGTAGCTGATATTCTTCAATAGGCATGCTTGCTTGGGTGGAGGGCCCCTACAATAAGCTTGTGCACTTAGTTCTTTTTGTTTTTTATCAATTGTATTATGGTATATATTTTCATATTATTTTAATGCTAGCATATTTTCCTTTTTGTGTACTAATTTCCCAAGTTACATTGTATATACTCATACTTATATCTTGGTATGCTCATAATTGCCCATAACTATATTTTAAGGCTTGTTGTCCATGGTTATTTTGTTGATTGTCCATACTAGTTTAACTTGTTGTCCATACTTATTTTCATCATTCTGCATACTTGCTTTATTTTTTGTCCATGTACTTCTTCTTAAACATTGTTTATGAGCAAATATATCATAGATTAGTTGATGTCCATTAGATCATATTATTTTTGAATTCAATAAAATATTAGGAGAGACTATCTCTTCTTCCTTTTAAGGAGAAAAGGACCCAATGCATTCTTGAATCATAAAACTAGCATTGTTCGAAGACATCTTAGTTTCTCACATTTTTGTAGATCAAATCATTCTTTCATAGATTAGACAATGAATGGAAAGACGAGCCCACTGTTAGATGGTGTATAATACTAAGTGTGACCACCCAATTTGGAAATACCTTACTGCATGCAAGTCCCTCAGACTGGAACTATTATATTATTGCTTTTATTTCTTGTCAATTTTCCTTTCAAAGTGTGGGGTAATTTAATTCAGGGTTCATAAACTTGTGAAGTATACTCGCAGTGTATATGTTAAGTTGTCAACTTTTATTTATAGGAAAGCTATTATAATTTCAAGATGAAAATCAAACCTACTTATGACAAGATCTTTAGTAAGCACGCACACATGTTCTTTTTTAAAGACCAAAGTAAAATACGAAATTCAAGACTTGGAAATTAAATGAAATCAAAGAAAATTATGCTAATGTGAAAGCTTTTAAATCGTATTCTATTGAGAAAGGAAATGAAATATTACTCTATTGAACTTCCAAATATAAATTTACTTTATATTTGTTCTCTTCCTTGCATTAAAAATCCATATGAAACCATTACAATATTTGATGAATCTTCTTCAACCTTTATAAACACGATTCAAAATTCCAATATGGATGTGCATACCAATGATGATGAAGTTGTAAAAAAATATTTCAAACTCTGAGACGCGTTGTTGAAGACCTAGGCGCAGGCGCAGGCGCAATCGTCCCAACCTCTGCTACAAACTGCTCCAGCTACTCGATTTTGGCTGCATGGCCCCTCCGGAGGACATCCCGAAGGCGGACGCTCCTCCTGATCACACTTCTGCTTTTTCAGCACTGATCATCTCATTGAATCTGCCACAACAAAGGCCAGCAATCTCCAAGTTTGTCAAAAAATTGGATCAGATGCAGGAAGTCTCTCTGCCTCCTGTGATCCCTCGAATGGCTGTTCTCTCCCTCGCAGAGAAAGGACTCAATGGAAAATTCACAGGCCTCTGGACCTCGTTGAAGACAGTCCAAAAATGGGTGGAACACAACTGGATGGACAAGATCAAAGGAAAAATATCTATCAGATTTTGTGGCAGGGGTTTTTACACCTTCCACTTTGAGACAAAGGAAGACAAAGACTTGATCTTCAGGAACGGGCCATATTTCATGGATACCAGAGGACTTTATTTCAACAAATGGACACCATAATTCGATCTGGAGCTTGACATTCCTAATGCAGTCCCTGTTTCGGTCCGTCTTCCACATATTCCTCTTCACTGCTGAAGGGACGATTCTGTAAGAGCGATTGGGAACATTGTTGGGAAGTTTATTGACATAAGTGAGCCAAAGGATAACATGTAAGCTTGCGCAATAATATGCATAAAGGTAGACCTGGGGAAAGGACTTTCGAAGGCAATCAACCTAAAGGTGGACAACTGGACTCATATTCAGCAGCTAGACTATGAACAAATTCCCTTCAAGTGTAAGGTATGTCACGAATACGGTCATTTCGCTAATAGATGTACAAAAGTAATTGAGGTTGAAAATACTGACCCTGAAACACAATGGAAGGTTATAAAAAAAAAAATTTATGGCCCAAATCCTAGAAACATTGGTGCTCCATACGCCCATCCACCCTCCCATTCTGCCAACCCCATCATTCAAACTCATCTGGAACCTTCCCTAAACCCCCTCCAATCCCCTGATCCCCCTTTCATCTCCTCCAATCCCTTCTCATCCCTTTCCTCCTCAACCTTCCATCCCCTCCCCCCCTCCTGATTCCATCCTTCAACCCTCCCCTTCCAAGTCATGTCCACCATCCTCCTCAGCTGAGCCTTCATCAACTTGGATTTTCACCAAAAATGCAGTAAAGGAGTTGGGGGCTACTTTGGAAACTCTTAAAAAAACAGGCCCTAGAAGAAAATCATCCAAACACCATCGAGATGAAGCAACTCATAAATACATTGCCCTTGGAATGCAACACCCAATAGAAAAATTCATTGGATGGCTCACAAGAAAAGATGTCAATCAGCATGAACCAGGAGGAAAGACAGGGTCTTAACCTGCATTCCTGAAATAATGAAAGCATTCACTTGGAACTGTAGGGGATTAGAGCACCCCTCTAAAAACAATGACATAAGAGACCTTTTCAAACAAGAAAAGCCTGACATAGTTCTCCTCCAATAAACCAAACAAGCAGAAAAATACATGGGGAATATCATAAAAAAAATCAAGAATTATATGGGCACCATGGTGGAATTCAGAGGTGCTTCGGGAGGAATAGCCACTATTTGGAACCAGAACAGATGGAAACAACTGACAGTTGTAAAGGCACATGACTAGATTAAAGTTAAACTTCAAAACATGCATGAGGATGTTGTGATAATTGTGTACAATATTTATGGTCCAAACACTACAAGGAAAAGACCCTCTAGCGGATGTTTTTGAGGAACCCCTTATAAAAATACCCCAGACATCCATTTCTAGCAGAGGTTACTAGAGGAGGTTGGAAAGCGGAGGCTTTTGCGGATGTTTTTCATCTGGTGCGCTTATCATCGTAAATCGCACCTGTGCATTCAACAAGAGAAAGCACCAGTGCACACAAAAAATTGGCACATCAGACACCTTGCACTCCGTACACACCTACTCGGTGTGTCATATTACTATAGTGCACCGGTGCTTTACAACTGTTACGCACCGATGCATCATAAAAAAGTGCGCCAAAATAAAAACCGCACCAGTGCGCCCATAAAAACCCCGCGCATCGGAACAGGGTAAAAAATAAAAAATAAATAAATAAATTTACTGCCAAAAACCTCATTTTTCACTTTTCTCAATGCTCCAGAACTCTCAAGCACCGTTGCAATCTATCTTTGTTTGAGCTGCCCTGAAATCGGTGCACACATTACACTAATTGCACGCACTGCTGTTGTGCATTACCGACCAATCTCCAGCTTGAATTTTGCAAAACGGTGGGCAAATTTTCTTTTGCAAATTCTACAGCCAATATGCCTCCTCGACAACCAAATATATAGGTATTTTTCTTGTTTTTCCATAATTAAGCCTTTTAGTGGATTATAATTTCAAATAACCTTAAAATTAACAATTTAAAAGAAGAAAAAGAAAAAATGTCGCACAGTGCGCTTGAGCCATTCGGCTCGCACCGATTCCCAGTGTTGCCTGTAAATTTATAGGTCACACTGCAACCAGTGTTAATGGTATCTGCACTAGTTCCAGGGAGGTACCGATAGGTGCACCATGTTATTTTAATTTTTTTTTAAAAGTGCGGTATGGTCGTTTACTCGGCCGCACCGTTGACAATGTGGAATAATGGCAACACGGTGCGTTGACTGAAATATATGCCCTGGGGTGGGTAATTTTGTCAGCGCACTGCATTTTTCATTTTGACAGGGTCAACGGTGCAGCCTGGTAAACCGGTGCTAACACTATCCACACCAGTTCTGGGGCGGTACCAAAGGCGCACTGTGTTATTTCAATTTTTTTTTTAAATTGCGGTGTGGTTGGTTACCCGGCCGCACCATTGACGTAGTGGAATAGCGGCAACGTGGTGCATTGACGAAAATATCCGCCTCGGGACGGGTATTTTTGTCAACACACCACTTTCCGTATTTCAACAAGGTCAATGGTGCGGCCTGGTAAAATACCGCACCATTGACTGTGTAATGATGGCAAAAGGTCGATTCGCTAACTTAACTATACACCCCAGGGCGTAGATTTTAGTCAGCGCACCGCATTCCTGACATCATACATACTCAACGGTGCGCTATACATTTTTGGGAGCACCACCACCAGTGTGTTGAATATTATCTGGTGCACCATCGCCACTGTGCTCCATAAAAAGATGCGGGGCCGTTTTGTGGCTTGACAACAACCCCTTCTTATTTAGTATTATCACTAATATTAAATAAGTGGGGATACTATTCAAAAAATTTTAAATATTTTCTTTTTTAGTGCTTGTTTTTTTCCTTTTTTTGATAAAACTTACTATCATAAACTTAGGAAAATATTTCTTGAAAAATCTAAAAAACTTAAGTTTTATGATAGCATAGAATAAAATCATGCTAGAGATAATAAGCATGTCGCAAAAAGGTAATGAATGCCTCTTTATAGCGGACCACAAAAAATTCTTGAGATCGCGATGCGAAACTATGCACTAAAAGAACATTCATCGCATCGCATGCTTCGTATGTCATATCTTACGCTGAAAAACCTCAAATCACCGATGTGCGATAACATATATCGCAAATCGCGTTTCGCATAAAAATACATGAACGGATATTTTTCATATGTTATGTCTTGCGATTTTCCGATATTGCGATATAGCGATTTCGTGATGTTACGATATTGCGCTATTATGATATTGCAAATCCACCAAATTGCGATCTGCGATTTTGCAATATTGCGAAGCAAATCGCAGATCACCTTATCGCAGATCTTTTAAGGCTCATTATACGAAAAAAATATTTCCATAAATCGAGACCTGGTTATGCGCTTTAATGTTAATCAATGAATTGGTTGTCACTCATTAATGAAAAATGGTTTCGTTCTGATCAAAGAGTTATTTCACGTAAGGTGGTATATTTTATACGTCTTCAGCATTTAAAACCTTCCCGTCACCTTTTTTCTATCATTATTCTCACTTAATTCGTAAATTGCAGGAGCGAAGAACTGAGAACTATACAAAGTAGTATTCAGGGTATTATAGAAAAGAAAGACAAGGCTCTAAGTTCTGAAAATAAAGAGATGACGCCCTTATATAAAGACACCGCCTATAACAAAGACGCTAGTATCACTACTTGGGAGGGCATGTATAATCTACTTGAGAAAGAGAACCCCAGAGTAATGGAGGTTACAGCTACTGCAGGCTCGCATGGGTCTTCTGATGCATCCATTACAGAGTTAGCTTGTTCATTCTTGCACCGAATAGCAGCGAGACCTAGAATTCTTCCATACACAGACATGGTTAAATGGGTACTCGACAGTACTGATATTACAAACAGACAGTTTAAGACTTAGGGTCAAGAGCTCATTGGCTCATTTACTCCACAAGATTTGAGACTCATGTATCATTTGTCGGAGCCACGGGCAACTTATAACAAACAGTTCATGGAGAAGTTTGCCAAAGAAAATGAAAACTTGGCAGAATGCACCAAGGACTGGTCAAGGAGAGACGAACCACTGAAGAAAGATAAACACGGTATGTATAGTACTGGTTCTTTCACTTCTCCGTATTTCTTTACTGCTGCTATGCTCTGTCGGCTTTTTGGAAAGCCAAACATTAATAAGTTTTCGTCTGAATGGCTACCGTTATTGAATGCTTCTGTTAATGCTACTATTGTGGATTGGGCTAAGATATTATCTTACAACTTAGCCATGGTTATTTTGAATTATCGGTCTAAAAGAACTGTTTCCCAGAGGATTTATCCTCCTTTTTACATATCTGCTTATGTGATGGATTCAATCTGTTATATTTCTAAGTTTCCTTTAATGGGTTGGAAATGGACAACTCAAGATCCCCTACCCATTCATGTTTATCACAAAGAATTGTGGGATTCAAAGTTCATTCCCTATTTTTACAAGATTTTCCATGGAATCATGTTGCCCCTGTACAGAATGTTATATGATAAAGACGCTCCAAGGTTTTCTCCTGAAGCAGAGGTAGACATACTACCTGTTTCGAGATGGTTTGGAGAAGAATTGTTTACATATGCTAGGGTTTTTGGAAGTTTTTCTTCTCCTCATGTTTTACCTTTGTATGTTCCTGATAAACTCACAGCCCAAGAAATTGCTTATCAAACCTGCGTAGAAGGAGATTTGAATAAAGATTTGAAGGACAAGAAGAAGGTTATCTGGCCGCAATTTCCTGTGGTCTGTGGGGCCTTTTCATTATTTGATGTTGGTTATGCATTTAAAGAAGTAAACAACATTACATGTTTACGTTTGTTTAAGTTTCCAAGAAGACCATTCGACCCCTATGATATTGTTAAAAATTTCACTACTGCACTCAAGATAAGAGTGTTTTCTAAAGAAGAAGATCTTTTTGATGACATGTTCCAAGAAAAAGATGCACTTAAAGAAATTCTACATTCGGCTCAAATACGGTTTCCTCCAGTAGAGTTTCAAGAATTCAAAATATACAGAGAAAGGAGGTTAACTACTATCCCTTTGGATAAATTACACTTGGAACCTGTAAGGGAACCAACTCCTAGTATCAGTCTCAGTAGAAGTTCAGGTACAAACAGGTCTAAGTCAAAGTCCGGAAGAGAAACCTCTGAACACTCTAAAAGTGAAGGGTCAGTAAGGGATATTGCCTAGTCAAAGGAATTTTCACAGCAACAGGTTTCAACCTCTTCTCAGTTAAATCTTCCCCCTCTCATTGTACAAAAACCATCAGTCAGAACTGAATTAGATAAGGAATGGGAAAAATTCAATGATTTGATTAATATTGAAGGACAAAACACACAGACACCTGTGAGTAATGTACAGACAACAAAAAATATAGTCACAGGAATAACTACCAATGTCTCAGAAATAGAACATATTCCCATTACCCCATCCTCTGAACTCATGCTTAAAATAGAGGAAATTCCTCCTCTTGATGTATTCTATAGTCCACAACACAAGGCAGTGGTAAGAAGACAAAGGAAGAAAAGGAAATTAGAAAATGTGCTCTCTCATGATGCATAACAATTAGATGTCTTATGGCAAGATCCTACTACTGATCCAACTGAAAATCTCACTAAATTATCTCAGATCACAAGAGCTTATTCATCTGTAGCCATTGATAAAGCATCTGAGGTACAGAAATTACTAAATGAGAAAGAAAATCAAATACAAGTCTTGCAACAACAGCTGCAACAAGCCAACGCTAACAATGAAGCACAGAAACAACTTGAAAAATTATAGCTATATTTTCAACAAATGCAGATTGGATATCAGAACAGTTTGGCCGAAAAAGGGAAACAGCTACAGGTTATACAAGAGATGCACAAAGATGATCCCAAGCTCACAGAATTTATCACAGAGTCTATTTCCTTAAATGATCAACTACTGCAACAACAGGAAATATTATGCCAAAGAATATCACAATGGAACTCTTATTGTGAAGAAAGTGATAAAATCACTAATCATGTCGTAGACTTACGACATGATTATGATTTAACTGACAGAGGAGGGGAAAAGAGCAGGTGCACCTATAATCAATGAAAATCACAAAGAAATAATTTTTAATAAATGGGATGCACAAATCAAGAAAGCAGAGCAAGCGACAGAAGAAGCAGCTACAGCAGCCAGCAATATTATTGATTGTATAAATGAAAATTTACACAAGGAAAATCTGATCTTTGAATCTACTCCAGGGTACCTACCAAAAGCACAGCAACTGCAGACAGACTGGAAACAAAAATCCCAAGAAAAGGAAAAATTGATTAAAGGATTAACAAAGTTAAATTGGGATTCTTACTGGGCATGTCTGGTAAAACCACACAGCTAGTGCATGACTCTCAAGTGTATCATCAATTCTGCCGAGAAGAATTGGCCAGCTCTTGCCAATTCTGTTTTCACAAGACAGTTGAAATCTGAAGTCGGCCAGCCTACTCTTCTCAAATCAATGCTGAATACTTGCAATTTCAAAGAACAAATTCACAAGTAGTTAGTTGTTAAGTTTTAATTTTAGATTTAGTATTAGTTTTTCTTTATTTTTTGCCTAAAAAGAGGACGGTCATTTAAACCATATCCTATATTTTGTAATAAATTATTTTTAGATTTAGTTAGTAGTATTTAAACCCTTCTCATGCATTTAGAGTAGGGTCCTGAAATTTGTCAAAAACTTGTCCTCAGAACATGCACTTTTGCACCCTCCGAGGAGGTTTTGATGAATGAATGGAACAAGATTTATTGATATCTGCGTTTAATATCTACTACTGATGTTGCACTTTTGTACTCTTAGTGGATGTTGGATTAAGAAGAAATAAGTCATTATTGCTTGAAGCTCATGAGTAGAACTAGTTATAAATGGTACTTTTATCTCTTAACTATTTCTGCTTTTGTGTTAAAGTGATATTTATGTTCAGTTGTTTATATATTAATGCTTGAATGCTTGAGTTATCATTTGGCACTTTTGTACGGTGATAGCTATTTATTTATGCTTAATATATGAGTAGCTTATTATGTGATATGTTTTTCACAACTGTTTCGTCTAACTTTTTATACGAAGTGGTTTATCTTTATTGAATTATTTTCTTATAACAGTTGAATGATCTTTATTACCAATTGTTATTTGAAATCATTTTAGATCGCATAAGGAAAAGATTACATCCTGGGTTAGTTTAGAATCAGATATTTTTGTTTAATTATAATACAATTGCATGTTATAGATTAGAATTAGAATAAAATCATTTCACTTAGGAGCTTTTAGAAAGGAAATATAAATTCTCAACACACACACATAAATTGGGAAACTGGTCCCATTATCCCCATTCGGACCCACTATACCAAACGGAAAAGGAGCTTCCAACCAAGGTCCGGACCGGGTGGGTATCCCCCTTGTTGTAGACCTGATTTTTGGGGCTTCAACATATTTGGCGCTAGAAGGAGGGCCCCAAAATATGAATGGAAAGTAATTCAAAATATAAATACCATTCTGAGAGTAAATTGCCCTCACCATCTCCCCCAACTTCTCCATCTC
Source organism: Pinus albicaulis (assembly GCA_034641835.2). NCBI lineage: Eukaryota > Viridiplantae > Streptophyta > Pinopsida > Pinales > Pinaceae > Pinus > Pinus albicaulis. The sequence goes on from JAXQQM020070929.1 coordinate 27,534, forward strand.
ACATAGAATCTTTAAATCTAGAGTCAGAAGTCGAAAGAACAACAGTCACTGCCACAAACCCTGAATTTTTAGAAGAATCTGCTATTGAACCTCCTGAAGTTGAATCTTTGATTCATAAACTTTAGAGATTTTCAATATCACCTCAAAGATCTGATAAATCTCAAGGCAGTGTGACTTCGCAATATAATCCTACTCATCCTCTTACCAGATTACAGAGCGAAAAGCTTGGCATTCAGCCAACTGAATTACCTCTACCTACAAGGAAGAGAGTAAGGAAATCACCTAAAGGGTCTGATAGTGAGACTCTTTCATCATCATCATCCATCTCAACCTCTTCACTGCGAAGTCAACCATCCACCCCTCCACTTCATACTATTGTCTGTCAGTCTACTGGAACTTCCACATCTCCTTCTCAAACATCTGGAATCGTAATATCCTCATCTTCTCAACCGCAAGTATCGTCTTCTACACTTTTCTCTATTGGTAGTTTAGTGATGGCCTCTCCATGGAATAATCCAGGGGTAGTTTTAATGCCTACACCCTTGAGTCAAATACCGGCCCATCCTAAAAAATGGTTGCCTAAGTTTAATCCTGAAGCAGGCATGCTAGCGGAAAAACATATAAATAATTTTATGTTGTCCATAAATCTCAATGGAGTTACTAATGAAGATGCTATCGTCCGATTTTTTCCCTATACTTTACAAGGAGCATCCGAATCATGGTATTTCTCGTTACCGTCTAGATCTATTACTAGTTGGGATATCTTTCAAGATCAATTTTTCACTAAGTTTTGTGATGACAGGTCTACAGCGACACTGATCAATGACTTGTCTAATCTTAGAGTTGAGTCAAAAGAGCCTATCAAGGATTTTAATTCACGTTTCAATAAATTGTTAAATAAAATTCCTACTGCCTCCAACCCTAGTGAAGAAGTGCGAAGTGAATGGTACATCTCTGCTTTACCATCAAATATAGCAATCTTCGTTGATAGGGCTGACAAAAAAAATTTAGCAGACAATATGAAGGAATCAATAGCAGTAGAGAAACATATTATTTCTCTAGAAAAGAAAAATGTGATAGAAGAATGAAAATCCAAAAAGGTTACTTTTAAAGAAGACCCCAAGAAAAAACAATCGAAAGATCCATTCGATTTAGAAGGATTGCATAAATTTTTGAAAACCATGTCCAACGAAATGGTTGACATTAAGAAACAAGTGGCAGAAACATCTTCTAAAAATTCTTTCAAGCCTTTTAGAAGAAACCCTTCAACTGATTCAAAGCCGCCAAATGCTATTACTAATGTTGAATCAGAAGAAGAAGAAGAGGAGATTTCTACTGAAGAAACTACCGATGAAGAAGAAGTTGTAGAAGTACAAGGCATGTGGGATTTCATCCTCTCAGATGAGAAAGATCAAGAAGCATCCCCGGTTAGTACTCGAAGTAGAAATCAACTTGATCCTCCTCAACCTACTCGTAAGCCAAAGAGCGCAAGCTCTATGACTAAAGATAAAGTTGCACCCAAGAAAACGACATCTAAAGCAACTCAAACTAGCCCAATCCAAACAGATTCATCAACTCCATCAAAAACACTGATCGTTTCGGATGAAATGGAGTATAATATCATAGAAGACATGAAGAATACTAGGGCTGACATCACTTTTTATGAATTGAGCAAGTTAAAACACCAGCAAAAGGTACTTTTGAAAGAATTACATGTTGTACCAGAAAAACCTTTGCCTGATCCTGTAATTTCTCAAGCTTCCAACGAGATGGGAAGACCTCCAACTAATGCGATTAGTAAAGTTGATATAGAAAATATTGCTTTAATTGGAGGAAGGTCAAGATCTCATACTCCTCCTTTTCTTCTTACTTACGAAGTTTTCAATAAAAATTTGCATAATTGTTTAGTGGATTCTGGAGCTTCATCTAATATTCTACCAAAATCAATATGTGCAAAGTTGAACATTCAACCGCAAAAATCTGTTGTACGCATAGTCCAGTTAGATCGATCGCAAGTTGAAGTGATCGGCGAATTAAATCAGGTTACCATAAGGTTGTCATCTAATCCAAAGGTATGTCAAGTTATCGACATTTTAGTTGCAGATATTCCAGAATTTTATGGCTTAATTATTAGCAGAGATTGGTCAGAAAAACTTCATGGATACTTTGCAACTGATTGGTCGCACATGTGGCTTCCTTACAATGGTAAACCAAATCAGATAAAGGTTGAGCGAGAAAAACATCAGAAATACATAGTAACAGAACTGGAAGGAGAAAATGAACCAGTTGCATACAACAATAATATCATTGGCAACTATTCAGTTGATTCTTTCTTAGGAAATTTCAATGCTCATACTTCACCTTACTTAGAACATTATGTTTTATCTCAAATAGAAAAATTTTCTCAAACAGATAGTTCTAGATGCATTAATTTTGTAGATACTCCTGTAAATAAATCTTTATTTTGGAAGTTATTTTTTGATGGTTCTAAGTCTAATGAAGGAGCAGGAGCAGGATGCGTGTTGATTAGTCCAGAGGGAAACAAAATTATGCTAACTTGCAGACTCGAGTTCGATTGCACCAATAATACCGCAGAATACGAGGCTTTAGTCCAAGGATTATACAAAGCAATCGGATTAGACATCAAATATCTACAAGTTTTCGGAGATTCTGAAATTGTAATCAGACAAGTACGCAATACTATACATTGTTTATCAGGTCATTTAAAGCATTATCAATCTTTAGTTCAAGATCTGACTGAACACTTTATAGCATTTAATATTTCATCAATCCCCAGACTCCAGAATGCTAGTGCAGACCTCCTAGCTAACGTAGCTTCCAAGCTCATTCCTTCAGAAGACTATAGCCCTGATCGATTTTCAATCGAATTAATCTTTAGACCCTCAATTCCTGATAACATTACCAATTGGAGGATTTTCAATGATGATCCTGATATTGTAAGCTTCCTCACATCTGAAGGATCTTACACCAATCAGATAATTGATGAAGACCAACATGACATACAATTGCAACAAGATAGCACTAATAATGCTATGCCAAAGTCAGTAGTCAAGTTAGAAGACCTTTATGATTTGAAAGATCGATTCAAAATATCTACCAATTCAAAACTGCAAAGTTCAACTTTGAATTATGAATTAGTAAATCTAGGAACTGATGCCAAACCACAAAATATCAACCTAGGCCTTGGCCTAGCTCCTAAAGAAAAATTAGCGTATGTTCGTCTTTTGAAACAATATAAAAGTGTCTTTGCTTGGAACTATGATGAACTCAAAACTTATGACACTTCTATCATCCAACATACTATCCCAATGATCAATGATGAAAAACCTGTCCAACAGAAGTTGAGAAAGATCCACCCCAATCTAGAAAATCAAATCAAATATGAACTCAATAAGTTATTGAAATCCAAGATTATTTTTCCCGTTCGACATTCTAAATGGGTTTCCAATATGGTTCCTATTAGAAAGAAAAACGGAGACATTAGAATTTGCATTGACTTTCGAAATCTTAACAAAGCTTGCCAAAAAGATCATTTTCCTTTGCCTCCTATGGAGCAAATATTACAGGCAGTTGCAGGATCAGAATTAATGTCCTTCTTAGATGGTTTCTCTGGCTATAACCAAGTATTGGTTCATCCTGATGATCAATTGAAAACTACATTTAGAACCAAATGGGGCACTTATTCATCTCAAAAGATGCCTTTTGGTCTGATCAATGTTGGTGCCACATTTCAGAGAGCCATGGACATTGCTTTCAAGGGATAGTTAACAAATCAGTGGTAATCTACTTAGATAATATAACTGTATATTCCAAGAAACAAAGCAATCATCTTAAAAATTTAAAACAGATCTTTCAACGTTGTCAAAGGTATGGAATTTCACTTAATCCCAAAAAATCCTTTTTTGCATTAAGTGAAGGAAAACTTCTTGGATTCATAGTATCAAAATCTGGAATTCATATTGATCCTGATAGAATCAAGGAGATTTCTGAAATACCCTTACCTCACAACAAGAAAGCTATGCAATCTTTCCTTGGTCAGATTAATTTTGTAAAGAGATTTGTACCAGATTTTTCAAGAATTGTATCTCTTTTACAAGCAATGATTAAAAATAATTCAAACTTCAAATGGGGCCAAAACGAATATGAGGCATTCAATTTGATCAAACAAGAAATTGTTAATGCTCCATCTTTAGCAACTCCAAATTTTTCGATCCTTTTTTTTTGTATACATTTGCCTCTGACAAATCATATGATGCGATACTCACTCAAGCAAATCAAGACAAGGCAGAAGCCCCAATTTCTTTCTTCAGTTCAAATTTACAGGGGGCTGAATTGAATTATTCAGATGTAGAGAAACAAGCTTATGTTGTTTTCAAAGCAATTAAATATTTCAGACCCTTTCTACTTAAAACCCATACAAAAATCATAGTACCGTTTCCAGCGGTAAGAAATATTTTAGTTCAGAAAGATGTGGGTGAGAAAAGAGCCAATTGGGTTACTGCCTTACAAGAATATGATGTAGAAATCAAACCAGCAAATATTGTAAGAGTTCAAGGGTTTTTCAAAATACTAGCTGGAGCATCACTTATTTCTGAAAAACCATCTGAAGAGATACAAATGTATGAGGTAAGCCTAAACGATGTTGAATCATTATATGTTGATATCATATTTTATCTAAAGAATGGATATGCTCCTCCAAATCTCAATTACACCAAGAAAAGAGCTCTGAGGTTGAAGGCTAAACAATATCAGCTTGTGAATGATGTTCTTTTTAGAATGAATTATGATTCCATTCTCCTTAGATGTCTTGAGAAATCTGAAGCTGAAAAAGTCATGCAGGAACTTCATGATGGGCCCAGCAGGTGGAAATTATGCTGGAGATACTACTGCACATAAAATTCTCCGTGCAGACTATTACTGGCCCACACTATTCAAAGACTCACATAGCTACGTAAGGAAATGTCAAGTTTGTCAAACCACTGCTGGAAGACAAAAGAAACCATCATTGCCGTTACAACCAGTCAATATTGAACAGCCTTTTGATCAATGGGGATTGGACATAATAGGTGAGATCGTTCCTCACTCTTCTAAGCAACATAGGTATATCATTACAGCAACTGATTATTTTACTAAATGGGTAGAAGCAGTTCCTCTCAAGACTGCTAATGCCGAGCATATCATCGAGTTCATAGATCAGTTCATAATCACCAGGTTTAGTTTACCTTCTGCTTTAATGTTTGATAATGCATCATATTTTTCTGGTAATGCTATGACTGAATTTGAACTCAAGAGAGGTTTCAAACTTAAATACTCTACCAGTTATTATCCACAGGGAAATGGGTTAGCTGAATCCACAAATAAAAACTTAATCAGAATCATCAAGCGAACCATTGATCAAAATCATAAAAATTGGCATAAGTATTTAATATATGCTTTATGGGCAGATCGAATAATGCAAAAAGCTTCCATTGGAACTTCTCCCTTTAATTTAGTTTATGGGAAAGAAGTGGTTCTTCCAACTCATCTAGCAATTCCTTCTTTGGCCTTAGTTCAATATATTGATGAAGCACCAACTTCTTCCTTGCAACTAAGATAGCAAGAAATAATTAAGCTAGAAGAACAAAGAGAACAGGCCAAAATAACTCATGCTCATCACCAAGCGTTAGTTAAAGCTTCTTTTGATTCAAACATGACATCTAGAAAGGACTTTCAGGTCAGAGATCTAGTTTTAAAATGGGACAAATCTCATGAGGAAAAAGGGAAACATACAAATTTCAACGAATGTGGCTTGGTCCTTTCCAAATCGTAGAGATCATAGGTCCATCTACTTTTATGTTACAGGATTTAACAGGAAAAAGAGAGACTTTACCTGTTAATGGACAGATCCTCAAAAAATATTTTCCATAGGAGATTATTCTTCTATTTTGTATATTAGTTTTTTTTTTTTTTTTTTCATAATAAAACCAGTTGTTAATGGTTACATTTGAAATTCACGAAAAAGATACAAATTCTCTTTTAGATTTTTTTTTTTCACTTATATAAATAGAATTCTTTTAGAAAATTGATCATTTTTATTTAAAGATAAGAGTTAAAAGCTTTAAACCTAGAAATGATACTAGTTTCAACTTTGAAAATTTTGATAAAAAAACAACTTTCAGTGAGAAATTGTTTTATATCAGTCTAATGAAAAGTATCAATAACAATATGAAGATTCTCTGTAGAAAAATTCTTTTCAAAAAACTCTATCATTGTCGTCCATAGCTATCTTAAGGAAACAATGACTTCCTCCCTACCTAGAAAATTACAATGTTCAGGGAATAATCCAATAATGCACTTTAACTTAAAGAGTAAGAGGTCTCATCACGAGCCGACTTATCATGGTCACAGATATTATAGCTTGTTGACTTTGCCAATACTGCATACCACAACAGGGCAATGACTCGAGATTGTTGCAAACAAAAGGCAAGGGGTCTCATCACGAGCCAGCTTGTTCAGTAAAGTTATAAATCAAGTGAATGGCATTGTCATAAATTGGCTACCAAACCAAGACATTGTTCTTTAAAGGATAAAAAGGAAAAATGAAAGCAATAAGTGTTGATATGGATTTCTCTTTGAAAATTTTATATTTCTCTAAGTAGGATATAGGATCATTGTTGGGTAACAGGTAACTCTGTCGAAGCTATAAACGCTTGCTGGCAGCAGTGGCTCTACCTACGACAAATGAGCATATTTAAAACTGATTTACAGAGAAGCCTTTGTTTTTATCTTTATAAACTAAGTAATCACTGATATAGATACAAGGACTAGCTTAAGGAAGTAAATAGCCAAAGTTGAATATAGAAGAAATGAAATATCATTGATAGATAAAAGCATAATGTACTTTGTCTTTCTATTATAAAGTTTGATTTTCTGGAAAATTTTCTATTTTGAAAGTTTATAAAATTCAAAAGAAAAGCAGAGATAACTGGTTCTTCCGAGTGAATCGCCAATTGTTGTGGCCAGCAACAACCCCTCTTTTTATTTAGTATTATCACTAATACTAAATAAATGGGGACCCTTATTCAAAAAAATTTAAAAATATTTTCTTTTTAGAACTTGTTTTTCCTTTCTTCAATAAAACTTACTATCATAAACTTAGGAAAATATCCCTTGAAAAATCTAAAAAACTTAAGTTTTATGATAGCATAGGATAAAATCACTCTTCAAGTAATATCGCGTCGCAAAAGGGTAATGAATGCCTCTTTATAAGCGAAACACAAAAATAGCGAGATTGCGATGTGAAACTACATTCATCGCATCGCATGCTTAGAATGTCATATCTTATGCTGAAAAACCGCAAATCACCGATGTGCGATAACATATATCACAAATCGCGTCTCGCAGGAAAATGCATTAACGGATGATTGTCATATGTTATGTCTTGCGATCTTGCGATATTGCGATATAGCAATTTCGTGATGTTATAATATTGCACTATTGTGATTCCACGAGATTGCGATCTGCGATTTTACAATATTGCGAAGAAAATCGCAGATCTTTAAAGGATCATTATACGATAAAATCTTTCCATAAATCGAGACCTAGTTATGCACTTTAATGTTAATCAATGAATTGGTTGTCATTCATTAATGAAAAATGGTTTCATTCTTATTGAAGAGTTATTTCATGTAAGGTGGTATATTTTATACGTCTTTAGCATTTAAAACCTTCCCGTCACCTTTTTTCTATCATTATTCTCACTTAATTCGTGGACTGCAGGAGCGAAGAACTGAGAACTATACAAAGCAGTATTCAGAGTATTATGGGAAAGAAAGATAAGGCTCCAAGTTCTGAAGATAAAGAAATGACGCCCTTATACACAGACACCGCCTGTAACAAAGACGCTAGTATCACTACTTGGGAGGGCATGTATAATCTAATTGAAGAAGAGAACCCCAGAGTAATGGAGGTTACAGCTACTGCAAGCTCGCATGGGTCTTCTGATGCATCCATTACAGAGTTAGCTTGTTCATTCTTGCACCGAATAGCAGTGAGACCTAGAATTCTTCCATACACGGACATGGTTAAATGGGTACTCGATAGTACTGATATTACAAAAAGACAGTTTAAGACTCAGGGTCAAGAGCTCATTGGCTCATTTACACCACAAGATTTGAGACTCATGTATCATTTACCAGAGCCACAGGCGACTTATAACAAACATTTCATGGAGAAGTTTGCCAAAGAAAATGAAACCCTGGCAGAATGCACCAAGGACTGGTCAAGGAGAGATGAACCACTGAAGAAAGATAAACACGGTATGTATAGTACTGGTTCTCTCACTTCTCCGTATTGCTTTGCTGTTGCTATGCTCTGTAGGCTTTTTGGAAAGCCTGACATTAATAAGTTTTCGTCTGAATGGCTACCGTTATTGAATGTTGTTGTTAATGCTACTATTGTGGATTGGGCTAAGATATTATCTGACAACTTAGCCACGACTATTTTGAATTATCGGTTTAAGAGAACTGTTTCTCAGAGGATTTATACTCCTTTTTATTTATCTGCTTATGTGATGGATTCAATCTGTTATGTTTCTAAGTTTCCTTTAATGGGTTGGAAATGGACAACTCAATATCCCCTACCCATTCATGTTTATCACAAAGAATTGTGGGATTCAAAGTTCATTCCCTGTTTTTACAAGATTTTCCATGGAATTATGTTACCCCTGTACAGAATATTGTATGATAAAGATGCTCCAAGGTTTTCTCCTAAAGCAAAGGTAGACATCCTACCTGTTGCGAGATGGTTTGGAGAAGAATTGTTTACATATGTTAGGGTTTTTGGAAGTTTTGCTTCCCCTCATGTTTTACCATTGTATGTTCCTGATAAACTCATCGCCCGAGAAATTGCTTATCAAACCTGCGGAGAAGGAGGTTTGACTATAGAGTTGAAAGACAAGAAGAAGGCTATCTGGCCTCAATTTCCTGTGGCCTGTGGGGCCTTTTCATTATTTGATGTTGGTCATGCATTTAAAGAAGTAAACAATATTACATGTTTACATTTGTTCAAGTTTCCAAGAAGACCATTTGACCCATATGATATTGTTAAAAATTTCACTACTACAGTCAAGATAAGAGTGTTTTCTAAAGAAGAAGATCTTTTTGATGACATATTCCAAGAAAAAGGCACACTTAAAGAGATTCTACATTTGGCTCAAATACGGTTTCCTCCAGCAGAGTTTCAAGAATTCAAAATATATAGAGAAAGGAGGTTAACTACTATCCCCTTGGATAAATTACGCTTGGAACCCGTAAGGGAAACAACTCCTAGTATCAGTCTCAGTAGAAGTTTAGGTACAAACAGGTCTAAGTCAAAGTCCGGAAGAGAAACCTCTGAACACTCTAAAAGTGAAGGGTCAGTAAGGGATACTGCCCAGTCTAAAGAGCTCTCACATCAACATATTTCAACCTCTCCACAGTTAAATCTTCCCCCTCTCATTGTATAGAAATCATCAGTCACAACTGAATTAGATAAGGAATGGGAAACATTCAATGATTTGATTAATATTGAAGCACAAAACACACAGACACCTGTGAGCAATGTACAGACAACAATAAATATAGTCACAGAATTAACTACCAATGTCTCAGAAACAGAACATATTCCCATAACCCCATCCTCTGATCTCATGCTCAAGATAGAGGAAATTCCTCCTCTTGATGTATTCTATAGTCCACAACACAAGGCAGTGGTAAGAAGACAAAGGAAGAAAAGGAAATTAGAAAATGTGCTCTCTCATGATGCAGAACACCTAGATGTTCTATGGAAAGATCCTACCACTGATCCAACTGAAAATCTCACTAAATTATCTCAGATCACAGGAGCTTATGCCTCTGTAGCCGTTGACAAAGCATCTGAGGTACGACAATTATTGAATGAGAAAGAAGATCAGGTACAGGTCTTGCAACAACAGCTGCAACAAGCCAATGCTAACAGTGAAGCTCAGAAACAACTTGAAAAATTACAACAAGATTTTCAACAAATGCAGATTGGATATCAGAACAGTTTGGCTGAAAAAGAGAAACAGTTACAGGTTATGCAAGAGATGCACAAAGATGATCCCAAGCTCACATAATTTATCACAGATTCTATTTCCTTAAATGACCAACTACTGCAACAACAAGAAATTTTATGCCAAAGAATATCATAATGGAAATCTTATTGTGAAGAAAGTGATTAAATCACTAATCATGTCGTAGAATTACGACATGATTATGATTTAACTGAAAAAAGAGTTACTGACTATTTGGCTTGGCAAGATACAGAGGAGGGGACAAGAACAGATGCACCTATAATCAATGAAAATCACAAAGAAATACTTTTTAATAATTGGGATGCACAGATCAGGAAGACAGAGCAAGCGGCAGAAGAAGCAGCCACAGCAGCTAGCAATATTGTTGATTATATAAATGAAAATTTACACAAGGCAAATACGATCTCTGAAACTACTCCAGGGTACCTCCCAAAACCACAACAACCGCAGACAGACTGGAAACAAAAATCCCAAGAAAAGGCATAATTGATTAAAGGATTAACAAAGTTAAATTGGGATTCTTACTGGGCATGTATGGTAAAACCACACAGCAAGTGTATGACTCTCAAGTGTATCATCAATTCTGCCGAGAAGATGGAGCCAGCTCTTGTCGATTCCGTTTTCACAGGACAGTTAAAGTCTGAAGTCGGCCAGCCTATTCTTCTCAGATCAATGTTGAAAGCTTGCAATTCCAAAGAACAGATTCACAATTAGTTAGTTGTTAAGTTTTAATTTTAGATTCAGTATTAGTTTTGCTTTATTTTTGCCTAAAAAGAGGACAGTCATTATCCTACATTTTTGTAATTAATTATTTTTAGATTTAGTTAGTAGTATTTAAACCCTTCTCATGCATTTAGAGAAGGGTCCTGAAATTTGTCAAAAACTTGTCCTCAGAACATGCACTTTTGCACACTCAGAGGAGGTTTTGATGAATGAATGGAACAAGATTTATTGATATCTGCATTTAATATCTGCTACTGATGTTGCACTTTTGTACTCTTAGTGGATGTTGGATTAAGATGAGATAAGTCATTATTGCTTGAAGCTCATGAGTAGAACTAGTTATAAATGGTACTTATATCTCTTAACTATTTCTGCCTTTGTGTTAAACTGATATTTATGTTTATTTATTTATATATTGATGCTTGAATGCTTGAGTTATCATTTGGCACTTTTTTACGGTGATAGCTATTTATTTATGCTTAATGTATGAATAGCTTATTATGTGATATGTTTTTCACTACTGTTTCATCTAACTTTTTATACGAAGTGGTTTATCTTTATTGAATTCTTTTCTTATAACAGTTGAATGATATTTATTACCAATTGTTATTTGAAATCATTTTAGATCACATAATAGAAAGATTACATCCCGGGTTAGTTTATAATTAGATATTTTTGTTTAATTAGAATACAATTTGAATGATATTAGATTAGAAATAGAATAAAAGCATTTCACTTAGGAACTTTTAGAAAAGAAATATCAATTCTCAACACACACACATATTGGGAAACTAGTCCCATTATCTCCAGTCGGACCCACTACAGCAAACGGAAAAGGAGATGCTAACCAAGGTCCGGACCGGGTGGGTATCCCCCTTGTTGTAAGACTCTTTTTCGGGGCTTCAACAGGACCTTAGAGAAGATCCTTTTCTGTTTGTAATGATGGCTCCGACTAGAGTTATGGGACCAATTTCCATTTCTATAAGCTAATGAGAAATAAAATGAATAAGGATATATTAATATTATATGACTAAAAGCTGAAATATAAATTACTATACTATTATCTATCTATCCTAGGAAAGCTGATAAAATATGTGTTTATAAATATTTCACAATTAACATAATAATGCAGATCATCATGTAATTATGAATATAACTCAAATAAAGAAAATTAATTTAATTTAATTAGTTGTTTTAATCATCACACATATTGAGATATCATTATTCACATATAATTAACAGATTTCAATAAAATGCGTCAATAGTGATTATGATAGATTTCTTTAACACATATACTATGAATAATAACAAAACACCATTCTACTCTAAGAAAATAAACAAATAAAGGATAATAGTACCCAATAAACCATAGGTCTTCTCATGATAGAAAGGCGGTGGTTTAGTTTCAAATTAATAAAAAATTAATTACAATAGTGCAGCTTAAGCTTCCTTTTTACAAAAATTTAGAACCCAAACTCTATCGCTGAGAGACAATTTATAGTTTATTTAAAAAATATAAAGATAGGAAAATAAAACAATCCTTCAAGCGATTCTTAATAGAAGAAACAACAAAGGAACACATTAGAATATAGTTACAACAATTTTTCTAAGCTTAGGAGGAAGAGTTTCCTCCAATGTGATGTCTTACATCAAAGATGTGAATCAGATATTTTAATTCTAGAGAACACGTTGGTTGAATCCGCATTTGGATGGTGAATATGGCATCCCTCAACATAGTAAGCATCTGTTTGGTGGTATTCGATAAGCATCGGAGCATTAGCCACTTACTCTGTGGTTTTACAAATAATTTCCAATGGAGTTCTAAATCTATCTTGGTTAATTGATCAATAATATCGGCCCTCTTCTTGGAAGATTCCTGCCACATCTTCATCAAGAACTTAATGTCTAGTAGGGTGCTTTTGGATCAACTTGGAATGAGATTAGACTAAACTAAATTATCAGTAATTTCTTCAGTGATATTATTGGAAATTTCCCGAGCCTAATAAATTGTTGCTTTTGTTTTCTTAATGTGAATGTCCCACTCTCTGAAAATTATTTCTTTATTATTTTCTTCAATTTTAGGTAGACTGGCTAATCTACCTTCTTCACATTCTTACTAGGTCAGGAAACCAGAAATGTTTTCTTCTATCTCCTCAAAATAATTTACAGTATCAAAAAGTTGATTGATCAAAGATTCCATGGTCTTACATTGATCATGAATAATTTCCAATTTTTGGAAAGTTGTTGGGAAAGAAGAGTATTCAACTCTTTTGCTTCTTTCTTGAAATATACTAAATTTGGGTTGGCACTTAAGTGTTGAATCCTTTCTTGTAATGCCTATATTTGTGCATTTGTGGCCTTTAAATATGCATCATGTTGAATCTTGAGAGATTCAAATCTCTTTTGAAAATATATCATCTAGGATTTCTAGTGCTCTGAGATATTTTTCTTTTCTGTTTCAATACTTTGTTCTAACATTGCAATTCTCTCCTCTTTTTCCTTGAGTTGTTTTTTCACTTCTATTTCTTTATCAATAGTAGCTGAAGAATTAGCACCTATAAACTATGTAAGTCTTACCAATTCCTATGCTAGAGTGGTTGAGGAGCCTTTCCACAATACCTCAAAGGATGCTTTACCCGGAACCAAAGTCTGGGACTTATCAAGCTTTCTCTTTTTCCTTTCCTTTTTCTTGTGTTGAGGCCTGTAGAAAATGTCCAATGGAGGAATTTATTCGATTTTCAAAACCACCTTAGAGGAAGGAAATTTTCGTATTATTTCTATATCTCTATCCTCTAAAGGTTCTTTAACATCCTTCATTGTTTTGACAGTTTTTTCAAGATTATTTAAGGTTTCCTGAACCTTCAGCGGTGGAGTAGTCTGAACAACTTGATATTCATCAGTTTTAAAATTTAAATCTTGACTTTTTTCATTCCACGTCTCTTCCAACTTAGAATCAATCACAGTGTCATCTATTTGAGAATAAGTAGAGGTAGATGTTAGTATATATTGAGGAGAAACGGTCGATTGTGTGAGATCAGTTATACCGGTAACACCTTTCTCTTGGGAAACCTATAACGAATCCATAGGAAGATTAACTAGCCTAGAATATTTGTACTAGATAAATTGATTCATTTAATCGGGAGTTAATTGTTCCTTTGCATATCGAGCCACCATTGAATAAGAATAAGCTTTTTCAAACATATCATCAAACTTGTCAGGTTCATGCATGAACTATCTAATACTCTATGATGTTTTGATATTCTTGACAACATGATTATGATCATATTGCCTATTTGGTATTGTAGGAAATTTTGGAGCTTGAATAGCTTGTATCTCAATCAATGCATGTTTGTAATTTTCCAAAGCATATATGCCAAATTAGGGAAAGGAGGCAACATATTTTATTTAGCTTATCTAAGGACTTTGGAAATACCATTACCTACAGTATGATAGCCTATTTCCCTACATAGTAGTTTATATGGGACAAACAATGGCAGAGCATGTGGGTTTTCTAAACTCCCGTATACTCTTATATAGGTAAATGTCTCTTCACAAAACCATCTCCCTACTCGCAAAATATCATTTTTAGCCTCTGGAGATATTTGGGGTGCTTTGGTATCAAAGATGACTTAATAAATTGGCAACATGGCCCTGTGGAAAATATTATAAATATGTTGATGGTACTTTGATCCCCATAGAATATCATGATAAATATGGATGGAAGTTGGGTCTTTCAGAGTCCACCTCCATCCCATAGATGATAAATCCATATAAAATCACAGAGAAACCATGATGTATGCATTCATATAGAAAGGAGGAAAAACATTATCATAAACATTATCATTACTTCTAAAAGCCAGGATATGGGTAGCTAAACTATCAGAAAGAATATTTTCCCAATCAAATAGAAATCCTTCTGAAGCCCCATCAATTAGAGGTACCCATTGGTCAGAAAAAGTTTGTACATTTGGCATTGCATAAATTCTACACATCATAGCGACAATATGAGAATAAGGCCTAGTAAGAGAATAAACACGTACTTATCACTTTCTTATCTTGTGTGCTTATTTGAATCTTGCCTCCAACCTCTGATTCATTCTGATGCATGCCCATGTTCCTTGAGGAATGCTTCAATGTAAACTTTGTCATATTTCAATTGGGGTTCAAGCAAATGATACATCTTCTAAAAATATTCACTAGCAAAGGACCCGATGATTGTGCCTTTCCTTGTAATAATCCTTCTATCATCAATATTCAAATTATCCATGACCCACCGTACCATATCAATATAGGGTAGAATTTTGGGTCAGGCTGCAATTCTGTGAAGAAATGAATTCGCTGCATCACTGAAGGTGGTTTCTGAAACTGGGGAAGAATCATCATCAATTACTATTATCTTAGTCACTCTGGTTTTTTCGTCCTCAAAACATTGATGCATCGCTTCCCATGAACAATTTCCAAAATCCCTTATGAAAATTGTATCAGAGAATAATCTGGAAGAAGGGGTCTTTTCTTATTTATTTTCAACAACATGAGTAATAGGTTGTTGTTGTACAGGAGCTTTATTTTTTCCCTTTCCTGCCTTTGACATTTTTTCATAATTCTAAGAATTAGAGTGTGCCTGTAACAAAATAATAGAGATGAGCGAGATACTTTCTCTTGCTAATACTTTAGCGAAAGCAATGAAATTCATAACAATAATATGTGTCCCCTTTGAGAAAATATTCACAAACGAGGTGAATTAAATGTAAGTATTTATAATTTCGAGAATCATTACACCCGCATTACTAATCATTGAATGTACAAGTGAGAAAACACGTGGGCTAAGGATTCTGATTTATGAAGGAACACAATAATTACATAAATAAACATAAACGTAGAGATGCAACAGAAATAAAACTTCATTTCATTAATATTAAATAACTGAAATAAGCTGACAGACATAATTGAAATAAACTAGCTCGGGCGATGGTAGCTTATCTCTGAGAAGTGATGTGGCAGATACATGCCTCTGAACTATGTTGCAATGAGGTTCAAAGGCCTTTTTATTATTGAACAACATGAGAAAACCCTAAACAACCAAAACCCTAACCCTAGGAGATGGAATGTGAAGATTTTGTGGGCCTCGTTGGGGTTATTTGGGAAGCCAACTTGTCGAGGTCGTAACTTGGTCATATTATCTCCATTTGGCACATACAATATATCATAAAAAATATATCGAGTACTAAAATATTTTCCGCAAGCCCCTGCCTATGGTTATGGACCTATTACAGACCTCAAAAAAACGTCGTTTAGGGGGTCAAATCAACTCCAAAAGTTTAGGACCTGAAAAACTACTAAAATAGTAAATGCTGTTATAAAAAAGGAAAATGATGAAACTGACTGGAGGTCTAGGTGGAATAGGTGGGTGGCCACCAATATCCACTTGGATTACCTAGTCATATCATCTCATCGAAAGGATAATATCAAAGGTAATAATTTCAGGAGTTACGATATTTCAACTCTCTGATATGGGGAAGTTTCGGTATAGCAGTCATGAAGGATTTGAAAACCTCTTATAAAAGAAGGGAAAGGCATATCAGGAGCTTTTATATCGGGAGTTATTATATAATTCTCAAATGAAACAGCTCCAATGTGAAATAGTTTTTATAAAATTATTAATATATTATTAAAATATATCATAGGAAATGGATATCAGGGATGCGTTTATCGAGAGGAAGTGATATCAGAAGTGTCGAATATTGGAAGTGTTGAATATCGGAGGTAATGAATATCGTAACTATTTCATAAGGACACATGTCAATGTAAAAGTTGTGGGCCTGGCGGGAATATTTATAATAATTTTTCATGCAAAAACCATAATAAAACCATTTGTGAATGATATTGCAATTAAAGTAAGGATCGTGGGAAACAAATCAGAATTTTGTTTTATCGTAACTCACTCAAAAATAAAGTTGCGATATATTAAAGTTTCGATAATACTTTTTTTTTATGAGTAGGTCCTATTGGAGCCTCAGGCCTTCGTAATACATTTCATTATGACTCCAATATAAAAGTTCTAATAAGGGGAAAATTCTTAAAGCTAATGAAAAATATCATAACTAACTAAAATTTATTCTTCATTTCCTAAAGCAAAAAGTTTATCAAAAGGAAATAAAACATAAAAATAAAAAAAGGTCCCCATTTATTATTGAAAACTAAGTACAAAAATGGGGGGGTGTTGAACCTCCATGGAAAGGAAACTCCATATGTTATGTGGAAGGTATTAACATATTTTTTCAGAATATCAGTGACCACGGGAAGTTGGCATTGAAGAAAAGCTCAAAAAAATAAAGATGGAGAAGAGTGAAACAATACCAAAATACTTGAAGAAGTTCACTCTATGTTGAGATGAGCTTGGAAGTGTTGGTGTTACAGTTTCCAAGGATGATCTAGTGAGCCTAACACTTATGGGCCTTCCAAAGAGTTGGCACAACTATCAAGATTCATTGAATGGGAGGGAGAAGCTACTAGAGTGGGAGCGATTGTGGACCGACTTGGTACAAGAAGAGATTCGGCGGAATACCAGAGATGGATCCTCCTCAAAGGTTGATGATTAGGAGAATTATACCTTGGCTGGAAAGGAAAATAAAGGGAAATGGAAGGCACCCCATTCTAAATAATATTCTGGTCAAGAACGCAAGAAGAAGAACTTATCGAACATTAAATGTTTTCACTGTCATGAGCTGGGACGATATGCCACCAAGTGTCTACACAAGAAGGCCGACAAGAAGTTCTCAGAAGGAGCGGCAAGTGAAGCTATTGCTTCACAATTCAAATTGGATTTCACTCTCATCACATGCATGGTGTCATCAATGTGGGTTTTGTGTGGTATCTGGATAGTGGAGCTTTATTCGATATGACCAGCAACAAATAATTCTTCAACAACTTGGAGGAGAAGGATCTCCGGATGCACATTGACATGGGATATGAAAGGAGGTATAGCACAACCGACATAGGTATTGTTACCTTTCAGAGGGAGTATGGTACTGCAATCACATTAAAATAGGTCATATATGTTCATGGTTTAAAGAATAATTTAGTTCCATTTTCTATGTTATAATATCGTGGATATGATGTGATATTTAGCAAAGGAAAGGTGTTCCTTCATCACAAAGCCATGGGATAGGTGAAGAATATTGGGGTTTGGGTAAAGAACCTATATAAATTGAATGTAGAAGATTGTGTTGCCTTGAGCACGAAAGCAGAGAAGGTGCAAAGCCAAGACATCGATGAGTTATGGCATAGAATATTGGGCCATCTAAACCATGGCGTTTTGAAGATCATGCAGTAGATTTATACAGGACTTCCCAAGGGTGCACTTGAGAAGCGAGATACATGAAAAGGGTGTATATTGGGTAATTACACCAAATCCGCCTTTCATTATAAGGACAATTGAGCAAAGGTGATCCTTGAAAGAGTTCACTCAGATATGTGTGGACCATTCTCGACAGCCTCCACAACAAAACATAGGTATTATGCCAGATTTTTGTAGATGATTTTTCACGCAAGTGTTGGATATTCTTCATGAAGAAGAAATATTAGACGTTTTCAACATTTTTTGAGTTCAAAGCACTTATCGATAAAGATATATGGAAGAAGCTGAAGGCTCTTAGGAGCGACAATGGTGGAGAATATGTGTCAAATGAATTCAAGAATTGTTGTGCTTCAGCAGGAATTCGATGGGAATTGATAGCACCTCATAACCCACAACAGAATGGGGTTGCAGAAAGGAAGAACATAACTATTGTGGGAGTAGCACAAGTGATGTTGCATGACTAGGGCCTATCGTTGCACTTGTGCACTAAATCATGCAACACAACAATATTTATGCATTACAGAAGTCCTCATTGGATTCTCAGGATGAGTACACCAGAGGAAGCTTTTTCAAGTAAGAAACCAAATGTGGTGCACTTTAAAAAATTTATTGTCATGTAACCAAAGATGTGAAGTAAAATCTAGAACCAACAACTAAGTTGGGAATATTTGTGGGGTACGTCGATACACCTCACAACTATCGGGTGTACATGCCATCTCAGAGGATGACAGTGGTCAGGAGAGATATGAAATTAGATGAAGAGAAGGCCATGCAAATTAAATCCCTAGGCTGGAGGATATAATACCATATGTTTAGATAAGGGCCCATTTTTAATATTCATGTTTCCATCTTGACAACTAATATAAGCATCTATGATGGCTAACCAAGGTCTCCCTAAGATGAGAGGATATCTACTGAACTTGGTTTTTCATTGCAGATCAAAGAAATCAGTAGGATAATCACAAGAGTCAATTGTAACCATAACATCCTCAAAAATTCCTTCCAGAGTTACTGTGGACCAATCTGCAAGTTGCATAACTTTTGTGGTTTTCCTCAAAGTCCCTTTTAGATTAAGTTTCAACATAGCTTCCTTGGTCATGACATTCATGGAAGCCCCTAGATCAATCAGAGTGTTGGGACTATGACACCATCTATGTGCACATCTATAACTGGACTGCCAGTGTCCAGCTACTTTGGAAAGATCACCCTTCTGAGCATAAAGTCGGACAGTTGTCCTACCACATTGATGGTGGGGGTATCTTTCTTCTTTCTCCTAGGTTTCTTGAAGCACTTTACCTTGATGAGCCTATTTTAAATAGGGACATCCTTAATGGCCTGAATAAGTGGTATCTTTACATACAAATTTTTCAACTCTCCCAGAAGTTCAGTCTCCCCTAGGGTGTGCTGACTAGGATGGATCAAGCGCTTGAGAAAAGGAGGTTTTTGGATTTGAGTGTTACCTTCTTCCTTTTCCTCCTCAACCTCTTCAGGTGGAGATGGAGGGTGGTTTTCTGGGAGTATTCTTCCTGACCTGAGATTAATATCATGTATCTCCACAGCATAAGCTAGATAGGATGTTTCTCCACTATAAACCCGTTGTGCATGTCTGTTGTTCAGGTTTGGATTTGGTTGTGCAGGCATTTCAGGCAGCTTGGGTGGAGATGCATGAGTAAGATGAGGTTGAGGTAGGGGTGGAGGCATTAGAGAAAGTGGTTGATTGTGTTTAGGCCTCCACCCTTGGGATGGATATTTCCATTGAGGTTTTTGTGGAACATACTGCTCAAATGGTTGGTTCAGAGGCTTAGGGTGATATGGAGGGTTGTAAGGCCAACTAGGAGGTGTAGGTGAGGATGGAAGAGCAAGGGTGTACCAAGGTTGCATGGCTGCACTCTTATTATTGTGATAGTAAGAGTAAGGTGCACCTTGCATTCCCTATTGATATGGCCTAGGGCCTTGAGGCCTTCTCTGGTTGATGAAGCAGTGTTTTTTTGGCCCTAGTTCCCCACCTTGATATACATATTTAAGTCTGGGTAAGGAGGAACACTTTTCTGTGGCATGATTCTCTTCACAGACTAAGAAAACCTCTATGAAACTTAGTGGACATTCATTTCCTGGGTGCTTTTTGGTACATCTGGGGAAAAATATAGCCAAGGCTTTTTCTGCTTCCTCTTGCTTCCTTTTGACCTGCATTGTGTCTATTTTCAAAGAAAAGGTGTGCAACATGTCACTTTTGAAGTCCTCCAACATGCTTCCAATCTCACGTTTGATGGAGGTGGAAGAGGAAGGGGCATTGGATGTGCTTTTTCCAGCTCTACCTTTCTTCCTAACTTCCCTAGAATGGTTCTGGGAGACAATATTGATTGTTTCATAAGGAAGTTGGTAGATATCTCCCCCTCATAACATATTTAAGATTTTTATCACCTCCTCTCTGATCCCTCGGAGAAGTACAAGTTTAAGTGATCCAGGATAAAGAGTACATTTGGCTCTTTTATACTTTAACTGAAAACTCTCTTCATAGTCTTGCAGGCATTCATAACGCCCTAAATTCATCCTAAATATCTCATCCTTAGTTTCCTTGGACCTATAGTATTTTATGTATTTTTTGTTGAAAGCCTCTTGCATCTGTGCCCAGGTAGTGATGTTGTTCCTAGGTATACCCATGAACAAGTGCAAGGCTGCATCCTTAAGGGTGTATGGGAATAACTTCAATTTCTGATCATCTAAGCCATAGTCATAGGACCTATAGACAACAAAAAATTCAAACATGAATGTCTTAGGGTCTTCTGAGTTAAGTCCATGAAAGTGTCGGAGAGATGAGGGGCTAATGTTTTTCGTATTAGTTTCCCCATCTGCCTCTCTAATGGGAAAGGCTTCATGAGTTACAGTGTCAGCCATGGTTGAGATAGGTGAAGCAGGTCCCTCATTTGAAACAATATCTTCTTCTTCCCCAATAGGTTCTTCAAAATTTTCATAAGGATCTCCTATGGTATGTACAATTTCACAACCACTGAAGAAGAGTGAACTGTGGCTATGTGGTGATGTGGGGGTTTTAGGTAAAAAAAATTCCTGAGTATTCCTACTCCTACGAGGCATGAAAATATGATTTTTTGGTATTTTTTTCAATATTCTTGAAACAATATGAAAAAGGAAAGCATAAAAGAATGCTAAAACAAAATCAAAGCATCTACTAGACACCTCCCCGACAACGACGCCAAAAAGTGGTGAGCCCTGGTATTGCACCAAGAATGCTGCAACTCCCAAGGGCTTCCCTACTTTACCTTATCAACCCAGGGTTTGTACAAAATTGGAGGTGACAGTGCTATATACATAGCAAATGCATTCTACTCATGTCATCCTCTTCTGAGCTCTACAAAAGGGTGCTACTTCTAGGGTTTCTAGGTGAAGTCTATCACACTTCTGGAATCAGGCCTAGGGCTACTAATGATTCAAAGCCATGGAACTATTAGCAAGTACAAAATTATACCATAGTAACCAATTACATTTAATCTATTATGCAATGAAGGAAATCTACTTATTAGACTATGATAAGAATTGTGAGAAACAACCTAGGTACCTTGCATGAAGTAAATTGATGAATTGAAATGACAACAAGGAAACTAATATAATCACACATAGCTAGGAAAAATGGCTAAACACACTCTACGTACTCTATGCTCTATCTATCATGATTTTATTCATGCAACCATTCATGACCTAAATTCGCTTGAAAATGTGTTGTTTTTCAGCTAGGAGAAGGAAGTGCTAAGGTGGACGATGGAAGGCTTGAAAACATGGGAGAAAGGCTGGAGGTGTATGAGTGGTTCTTATAGGTTTATAAGGTTTCCATGGTAGTTTTTGGGCTTAAGGAGGGGTCCATAGGTGTTGTTCCAAGAGCTGCTACGGGTTTCCTGTAATGCTAAAGGCAAGTCCTGAATTGCTACAGGAAACAGGCCGATGGAAATCTAAGGCCGAAAAGAGATGGAAAAAGGGTAGGAAAGGTGGTGTGAAGGTGGACGAAGATGAATAGTAGGTGTCCCACCACTTGGCCAAGCTCAGAGCCTCTTGGGAGGCCAGTCTTGCACCCCTAGGGTTTGATCACGATGTAGGGATGAAAAATCTGAAAATAGGGTTGATGGTGATGTTGCTGAACAAAGAGCTAAAGGAGGATGAGATATGAAGCTAGAGGTGTTGGTGGACTTCTCCTTGGTTGTGCTACCTGTTCCTACAATCAAAACACCTACTCATGCAATAAATATGGAAAAATTCACGATAAAGACAGTGGAAAATATGACTTGAATTTGTAAAGAAAATCTATTCTGATCTTAGAAGCAGAGATCTACCACAACATACTAAACATGTTAATGGAATTAAAACAACTGATATCATCTATTCCAAGAAATCATCAACAAAAAATTATTTTTGTTCTGTGGGGAAGGTCTACCCCACTCAAGCTCTATTGACAGAGGTGAGAGGGGGAGGCTTGACTCACAGCTTTATGGAGTTTATCACCTAATATACCACTCATGTAAGCAAAATAAATCTACAGTGGAAGACAAATGGAAGAAAACTAAAATAGTAAATAAAAATTCCAAAAAACTAGTTAACCATTCATAAGCAAAAATAGCTAAATGACATGAAAGGAAAGAATGATTACACGAGAGGTTGAGGCACATGGATTGGGCCCCAACCCACAAACCTAGCTCTTTGGAACACAATGAGTAAGGCAAAGTGTGAATACTCCTTTTATTTCAAAAATATAGTCTCATTACATACATGTAAGTCTTGAGAAACTGATTACAATAACAAAGAGCATAATGTCTTTCTCCAAAATCTGAATCCTAATGGGCTCTTGCTTAGCTCTATTTAACCTAAAGTGTAGCTACCAACAGCTCCATATAAAATAGGTGATGATTCCACTTGACTCCAAGTGAAGTATAGCTTTGAGTGCACTTAGTCTTGAGTTTTATTGGTTTCCTTTGATTTCAAGTTGTTGGAGGGAATCTCGAGGATCCCTTAGCTTACTTTTGGAGTTAACGAGGGTGGGAAACCCCCTAGAATCTCTTCTTTTTGTTTACTCCGAGTCTTTATGACAAAATCTTCACAAAAATGCCACATCTTCATGATTTTCCTACATTTAACCTTATGTTAGGTACTCGAAGTATGTTAGCCTCAATCACCACCTACACTAGCATCATAGGACCATAATATAATAAAAAATGCAAGAAAATAGATTTAATAAGGCAAAAAGGTGACCATTAACCCCTCAAAATGTACCTAATGATGGAGCTCATCATCACCCCCCTACTAAATGGTTTCTCATACTCTGAGCAACTAATCCTCCTTTTGCATTTCCTTTAAATCCTTGATGGACCCTCTGACTTCCCAGGGAAGAAGTGTGGGAGTCCCCTCAGGAGGGTAGAACCCATCATTATTTTTTTCTTCTTCCCATTCTTTGTTATGTTCATCCTGGTCCTTCCCATCACTCAGCCCCAGCAGCAAGGGTAGACTGAGCATTAGACCAAGCCATTGAATATTTCTAGCCTATATGGCACTCATGTACAATGTTTCCCTTTCCAAGGCACCTCTTAATCTTTTTGGAGTATGGTACTCCATGTTTCTAAGGTTATGAAGGAGGTTGTTCCATCTCCTATGGCAATCCATAATGCACTCATCTCCTAATAGCTTAGAAACATCATCAAAGTGGTTTATTTCTTGAGCTTATGTATGGATTTACTTTTAAGCTAGTTTGAGATCCCTTTCAATATTTAGATGGTTATTTATGACTCCTTTAGGACTGAACAGCTCTACCCTAATGTGCAAGGGTTCTTTGTTTTCTCTTCTCATAACCCTCCTCATCTCTTGTGTTCATGTCTCCTCATTCACCATCCATGATGCTAAAGCCATTAATTGCATATCCCCCATTCTAGGATTGGGGTCCCAAATATTTAAATCTATTAACACAAGGTTGTGCATATAAAACTCTTCCATATTTGCCTTGTCAACCATGCTAGCTTGATTGTAGAAATCAATGAATTGTCTACAATTTTGGAAAGGTAAGGATCCATGAGAGGCTAAAGTTTTAATTTGAAAGAGGATCCATTGCTCCTTAAGGTAAATTGCATATGAATCTGAAGCATACCTGTGTTGAATGGCCTCCATGCACAAATCTACCATGGTGGTCACTTGTTTACCTTTTTTTTGAAGCTACTCTTGTAGTGCCACATTCTCTTGTAATATCACAAAAGGGAGAATGCAGTAATTAACAAACACAATATTGTAACAACAGATTATGTACACATTAGTTATGATCAACACAGATATAGACATAACATGTGAGCCATTTTATTAGGTGGAGATAAATAAGAGATACAACAATGCATAAGATAGAAGCACTCAAGCCAAAGAAATGGCCTAGAATGACCCTGAAATCATGCCAAAGCAGGCAATGCGTAACTGGAGCTGCTGGAAGCTGTATACTACATTGTCCCTTCAGCTGATGATAATCTTACAGCTACTGGCTAAAACGGAAATGCAGATATATGGTGCTCTGGAGTTCTGATGATGCCAAGATAACAAATCTGGGCACTATGATGGAAACCCAAGATAACCCATAAATGAAATCCAGATCTAAGAAGATCAGAATTCACCCTTATTAGCGCTTGAATCTACCTTAGGTTGAAATAAGGCAAAACTCAAGGCAACATCAAACCACGCTCAGCCTCGTAGCTAGCCCTACGAGGACAGGAGAGGGCTCTCTCCGGGTCTATCTCGGCAAAAGATGTCTAATAGGGCCTGAGATGACTTATAATGGATACTGATTTTAGGCTAGTAAATAAATAGGAGGGTTTGATTTTGATTTTTAGGGGTTTTGTTGGAAAAAGGGGAAAGACAATTTTTGGGCTTGGGGATGAGGCCAATTTCTTGCAGAGTTCAAGTTGGGGCGAGGTAGGCAACAGCTTTGATGTCTTGGATCAAGTGAATGGATTGAAAATACAGTTGAGGAGTTGAAGAGAGCAAGAGAGTACAAGGATCCTCTTCAAAATGACGAAAACATATAAAACTAAACAAAAGTTTAAGGCAGAGCACCAGCAATTCAATGAATTCTACCTCGAAATACTCATTTGTTTAATTCAGAAGCATAAAGAAGGATGGCATACACATAACATTAATGAACTTACAATAACATGGAGAAAAACATCATCAAAACTCAGAAGCCACAAGGATCCCAACAAGTGCTGCAAAACTCTGGTCTTTCCTTTGCCAAAAATCTGAAATGAATATCAATGAGGTGCCAAAATTTTCCCAAGTATCCAACCCTGAAAATGTCTCAGAAAATACAATATATAGACCATCCTAACCCCTTCCCATGCCTCTAGGGGTCAAGCTCATCCTTCTAGGAGCTGTTTCAACCAATTCTAAACATGGAACTGAAATCTAGGCAGCCAAACAACTTGCCTCTATATGCTAGGGAATTGATCCATTCATTTAATTTTCACTTTTTAATCGAATGAATACTCTAGAAAAAGTAAATATATGCCAAAATTACATCATGGTTACCAAATTACATCATGATAGATCAATCATCACATGAAAAAGAAAAACTAGTCAAAACTGGGCGAATTTCTGAGCTGAAAAGTCCAAATTGGGCAAAAATCCTCTATGCGTCGTGCTCAAAAACTCTATGTGCCGCGCCACTTTGAGCCTGTGTTTGGGGCATTTCCTCAAATCAAAATCAAGCTCATGATAGCTCGTTGGAAATTCCTAGATGTCTTCTATCCAACCCAATTAGAATTTTTCAATTTGGAGCTTACTGTTCCCTCCAAAACTTCAATCTCCCAAGACTACTTCCTGCTGGTGCAAAAGGTGGCAGAAAAGTGATTTTCATGGTGTTTTTAGCCCTTAAGACCACCCAAAACTTGATGAAATCTCTCGGAAATTCTTGCGCATGCACAAATTTCCATAACGAACCCAAAAATATCAAATTTTCCTCCTGAAGATGTCCCAAACGTAAGCACGCGTCGGGTGGCGCGACGCGTAAAGTAGAAAAACCTGTTTTACAACCAAAAATTTCAAAATGACAAAAATTTCTCCAAATTTTCTGAAATTTGGATTGAATGTCTCCCTTCATGTCTCCTACTCAGCCAAGGAAGCCTTAGCCAATATTTGGAGGGGATCATGTGTTTTGCGCCTCCTCAGTACCCTCCTAGTGCATGCAGTTTCTGTGATGAAATCACTGTCTCGGTTGTATGATGTATCGTTGTCCATAATGTCCATGCAAGGTGCATGCTTGTTTTGTTGAAAATGAGGAATGAAACCCTGGTGTCTTTGTCTCCAATCGCCAAAATATGTGTCACATTAGAAAAGACTGTGGTAACTAAGGGAGTGTGGACAGTGGACTGCAACCAAGTGAAATTTGCCCTTTTAAAACTTCTGAATTTGACAATGTAGAGATAATGGGACAGCTACTTGGATGTTTGGGATTTAGGGAATTTTATAAGTGATATGAGGAAAGGGATAACGATATGGCATGAAAGGATTTGAGGGATAGAGACAAATGGGTATAAGTGATATGAGTGGTTTTATTAGGGAATTGCGAAGGGATGGTATAATGTGAGGGAATAAGGGATTTATTGTGATAATAGGTTTATAATAATGGGAAGGGAATAAAAATTGTGGGGGATGGGCACCAAGATCAAACTTTTAAAACTCAAATTTCAAACCTTAAGGAGCAATCTTTCACAAAATGAGAGGGTTTATGATTTTGGCTTTCAAATTCTTCAAAACCAATCTCTAACTACACCAAACTTTGTATAAATAGCATTTACAACACACATAAACTTATCTAGAACAAAGGGGACGGAGTAAATTTTAGTTTTCGTGAAGAAATGACAAAAATTTTGTGTTTTGGCCCAATGCGCCCGCCATTTTGCAGGAGGATTTTGGAGTTCTTCCCAATGACCAAATTTGGCATGTGATAGATTTTTGGAAATACATTTGAGTCTAATTTCCAACCCAAGTGGAATTTTTCAATTTGGTGTTCATTTACCCTGTCAAAAATCAAATCTCCCAAGACTGGTCAAAATGAGCAGAATGAAGCTGTCTCAAGGCAGAGTGCTGTTACAGGCAACTTTAGAAGGTCTTCCTCAACTCAAAATTGAGCTCACGATAGCTTATTGGAAAGCTATTTGTGTCTAGTTATCCTTTGACTCGTCAAGAAAGTCATTTGGCCAACCAAGCTAGGAGAAATATTGATTTTCCCAAGGTCACTTCAGAGGTGCATTCAATTCTCCCGAGGCAACGGTATTTTTGACATTTCTCTAAACCATGATACTTGTGTAAAAAGTGAAGGGGGTTTTTCTTCCTTGGCATGCTTTGGACAAAACCATCCCTCAGTTTTCCGAAATTCATCTTGTATTGCTCAGAAACATCATTTTAGTGAAATCTATCCCGATGGTTGGAACAAGGGATTTGTCGAAATGAAGCGAAATGAAGGGGATAAGGGGCTTCTAAATTCTTGAGAAAAATTTTGGAAGTAGGGAGGGATCTTAGGAATAAGGGGAAAGTGGAATTTCAGATATTGAGTGAGGGGAAGGGGTCCAAAATGGAAAAACACAGGCCTAGTCTATAAAATTGCCAAGTTGTAGCAAGAAACTAGGGTTTGTGCAAAAATGAGGAGTTTGGGGAATCTCAGTGATGGGAAGTGTTTAATAAGGTATATTAAGGATAGGGGAAGGTGTATGAACATCAGGATAGAAGTTTTGCTGATGATTTGACCATCCAAGAGAAATTACCTCCAAAACCCTAGGAGGGGGAAATGAACCTTACCTGGGCACAACTGAACCATGAACAAGGTGTAAAATGACCCTTTGGAATCTAGCATGATGATTACAACCCTCTGAATGATGGTACACTTAGTTGAATGGTGACATGGACAGACATTTGGACATCTTTGACAAGAGTAAAAGGCAAACCCTAGACTTAATACCTAGTGACCAAATTTTACTTGAAGACTCACTGAAATGACAAAATTTGACCTTGACACCTTAAAATCACTTTGTAAGAGCATGTTTGATCACTGGAGGAAGGCTGCAAAGGTTGACACTAACATTGGCTCCAATGGGGATGGTAGCTCCTTGGAGGTGCCAAGAACTACAGATCTTTGGAAAGCAGACAGTGCCTTCATCCATTGGGCAATGGAGTCAAAAACTCAAGCTGAAATGCATGACTGAAAACTGATGAATTGATGACACAAAATGACTCTCACTCAACTAAAAACTGACTTGATACTTAAACACAACTGAAAAACTAGAAAAGATGCTCAAAGTAGAGCTTATTCAATACAACCTACTCTAATTGTTCCATTCATCACCTGATCAAGTGAAATGAAACAACCAATGCAACCATGTAAGTATTGTAGCTGCTGTTTGGATTCTCCGCAAGTGCTCGTTTATGAACAACAAGAGAGAACTATTGAAAGGCAACTCCCATGAAAACTTGTGAACAGATCCGTTGAATACTATGGATTCTCTATCCGCCTCCAAAAACACTGCATAAGGATCTTGAAATTCATGCTGCATAAGGATCTCAAAATGCACACTAGGACTTAGCTCATCCAATGGATTACTTCTCTTCTCCTCATACCATGAATGCAAACTTTGATCTGAGCTTTGTGATGAGACTCCTGCTGAAAATGACAAAGAGACCGGCTGCCGGATCAAGTTTGTATCAGTACACGTTTCAAGCTTACATATAGTCAATGGAGAAAGACTTTGACTGCAAACATCATCCAACACATCAGCAATAGGATCATCAAAAACTTGAGAAGACTGCTGTGATGTATCCATTGAAACTGTATGACATCCTACTGGCTATTCATATTTCTCTTTAGAGATATTACGAAGATTCTGCCTTATAAACTGAAATGTTTCGAAACTAAAGGGTACAGCATCCTCTTGCATCATTAAATCATGTATTTCATCTTCCACGCCTTCATCCGCAATCTGACCTTCAATTTCATTTGGTGGCTGCAAATCTGATGCTACAGGCTGAACATTTAAAGATTTACTATGCAATTTACCCTTCAAAAACTAAAATTATTCAAAACAAAATGGTACGGAGTCATCTTGTATCATTTGATCATATGTACCAGCTTCCAAGTCCTCATCTGCAACTTGACAATCAATGGCTTTCGGGGACTACAAATATGAATATGAGAAGTCTTGAACAAGGTTTTGATTGCCCTTAAGATGGTCCAAATCAAGACTTGATGACAGTTGATTTCTGATTGCATGGTATTTGTCTCTGATGAACTGAAATGAATCAAAACAAAAAGGCAAAGATCCTTCACTTACTTCAAAATTCGTTGCACTTTCCTCATCACTGTCATAGCTGATATGTATCGTTTGATCATTGTGCTCGAGCTGCTGAAAGTGAACTTCCTCCTCACACAAACTAGTTGTTGATTTTCCTGCAAGATTAGCTTCTGTTTGGAGAACATAATCATCATCATACTGGTGAAACTGAGGCAAATCATCAAGCATACATATCATATCAACAGCTCTCTCTTCTTCTAAATGATCTATAAAACAATCACTATGACAATCGGAATAAGAAACAAAATGATTTGGATCAGCTACTTGTTCTTCTTCAATCAGCGAGCCATGGGCTTGAACATTATACGCATTCCTTGTGGTGTTCTTTTGCATCCTCTCTTCCACCGCACTTACCAACATGTCAAGCTTTACCTCTAAAGATGTCGATTTCTCCGGATCTATGTTTCTCATCTCTTCTTCCTTCAACCTTGCCCTCAAGATCAGCAAATGAGCCTCAACATTCACTACACTGTTCTGCATCTCGTGAAGTGTTGCAACATTCCTTTCTCTCAACTGAAACTCCATTTCCGGATCAAAGGCACCCGGGTAGTGCAAGAGAGCAGATCTAGGAGAAGGTCTTATATCAGCTGGCATCGAAAAATATACTTGGTTAAATCTAGCAGAAAATTGTTGTACTGTCTCCCCTGGCATTCTTTTCAGCTGATTATACTCTTCTATAATCAACAAAAAGTTTTGTCCGATCATCCACCTGTCGAGGAAGACTGTGACGAACTGCTGGTAATCCGAGATGCTCGCATCAGGCAGGGCTTTGAACCAACTCTTTACTTGGCCTTGCAAAGAAAGAGCAAAAAGCCTAATACTGACATCTTCATCATCAACTTCAAAAAGGTCAAGAAAAGACTCAAAATTTAGAACATGTTTCTCAACAGTGACGTTGTTGCATTCACCATCAAATCTTGGTAAATATAGGTCATAATTTTTAGGGAAAGCATGGGGTATAGAAGGTAAAATCAGAGGCTTGTATCGATCTGGAATTTTACAAGGTATAGGGGTATGTACAAAAGGTATAGAATCAGTCTTGATTTCTTGAGGTTCATCAATTTGAAGACGGTCATCACAAGGTTCAGAAGAAAGGTCTTGATCAAGGTCAAAAGAATGAAAATCTTTGGCATCCACAATCTTCAAAGGGTTAGAGTCAAATGCAGGGCGAGGATCTTTTCTCAAATAAAATATACTTTGCAAAGCCTTTTTGACATTCTCGGGAAAAGAGAAGAAATAATTTATGACAAAGAACAAAATGTCTTGGATGAAATTCCAACTTGAATACCTGATCTTTACATATTGTCCTTTCATGTTTCTGCTGGTCAGGTTCATCCCCCAGTGGAGTCCTTGGATCTGATCTCGAAATTGATTTAGAGTCACCAGGTGAATGATTTCAGCCTTCTTATGTCTGATCATTTTCCACCATCAACGATCAGATCTGAACTTGATTAGATCTTACTGAGGCAAGACAATCTACAAGTCGAGTGTCACATTCACAAGCTAGACCGGAGATTGACTGAAGCAGTGTTTATCTACTTACGCTGATGCATAGCAAGAGCATTTTCGAAGGCTACCTGGCGTAACTTCAGGCTCCATCTGTAGCTTATAAAACAAATGACATCAACAAGCAAACCATGTTCTTCCCCAGTATGGTCGCCACTATGTTAGCGCTTTAATCTACCTTAGGCTGAAATAAGGCAAAACTCAAGGCAACATCAAACCACGCTCAGCCTCGTAGCTATCCCTACGAGGATAGGAGAGGGCTCTCTCTGGGTCTATCTCGGCAAAAGATATCCAATAGGGCCTGAGATGACTTATAATGGATACTGATTTTAGGCTAGAAAATAAATAGGAGGGTTTGATTTTGATTTTTAGGGGTTTTGTTGGAAAAAGGGGAAAGACAATTTTTGGGCTTGGGGATGAGGCCAATTTCTTGCAGAGTTCAAGTTGGGGCGAGGTAGGCAGCAGCTTTGATGTCTTGGATCAAGTGAATGGATTGAAAAGACAGATGAGGAGTTGAAGAGAGCAAGAGAGTACAAGGATCCTCTTCAAAATGACGAAAACATATAAAACTAAACAAAAGTCTAAGGCAGAGCACCAGCAATTCAATGAATTCTACCTCGAAATACTCATTTGTTTAATTTAGAAGCATAAAGAAGGATGGCATACACATAAAATTAATGAAATTACAATAACATGGAGAAAAACATCATCAAAACTCAGAAGCCACAAGGATCCCAACAAGTGCTGCAAAACTCTGGTCTTTCCTTTGCCAAAAACTGAAAATGGATATACAATGGAGTGCCAAACTTTTCCCAAGAGTCCAACCTGTAAAATGTCTCAGAAAATACAATATATAGACCATCCTAACCCCTTCCCCTACCTCTAGGGGTCGAGCTCATCCTTCTAGGAGCATTTTGAACCAATTCTAAACAAGGAACTGAAATCTAGGCAGCCAAACAACTTGCCTCTAAAAGGAAGGAAACTGATTCATTCATTTAATTTTCACTTTTTAGTGAATGAATTATCTAGAACAAGTAAATACATGCCAAAATTACATCATGGTTACCAAATTACATCAAGATGGATCAATCCCCTCATGAAAAAGTAAAACTAGTCAAAATTGGCCGAACTTCTGAGCTGGAAGGCAAAAATTGGGTCAAAATTCTCTATGCGCCGCGCTCAAAAACTATATGCGTCGCGCTACTTTGGACCTATTTTTGGAGCACTTCCTGAAGTCAAAATCGAGCTCATGATAGCTCGTTGGAAAGCCTTGGATGTCTGCTATCCAACCCAAGTGGAATTTTCCAATTTGGAGCTCATTTGTCCCTCCAAAAATGCAATCTTCCAATACTACTTCCTGATGGTGCAAAAGGTGGCAGAAAGGTGATTTTCATGGTGTTTTTGGCCCTTTAGGCAGCCCAGAATGTGATGAAATGCTTCGGCCATTCATGAACATACATAATATATCATGAAAAATCCAAAAATATCAATTTTTCCTCTAGAAGGTGTCTCAATCATAAGCGCGCGTCGGGTGGCGCGACGCGTCGGGTGGAAAAACCTGTTTTGCAACGAAAATTTTCAAAAATGAAAAAATTTACTCCAAATTTGCTGAAATTTGGAGTGAAGGTCTCCCATCATGTCTCATGCTCAACCAAGGAAGCCTCGGCCAATATTTGGAGTGGATCATGTGTTTTGCGCCTCCTCAGTACCCTCCTGGTGCATGCAGTTTCTGTGATGAAATCATTGTCTCAGTTGTATGATGTGTCATTGTCCATAATGTCCATGCAAGGTGCATGTTTGGTTTGTTGAAAATGAGGAATGAAACCCTATTTTCTTTGTCTCCAATCGCCAAAATATGTGTCACATTGGAAAGGACTGTGGTAACTAAGGCAGTGTGGACAGTGGATTGCAACCAAGTGAAATTTTCCCTTTTAAAACTTCTGAATTTGACAATGTAGAGACAGTGGGACAGCTACTTGGATGTTTAGGATTTATGGAATTTTATAAGTGATATGAGTAAAGGGATAATGATAGGGCATGAAAGGATTTGAAGGATAGAGACAAATGGGCATAAGTGATATGAGTGGTTTTATTAGGGAATAGGGAAGGGATGGTATAATGTGAGGGAATAAGGGAATGATCATGATAATAGGTTTAAAATAATGGGATAGGAATAAAAAATGTGGGGAATGGGCACCAAGATCAAACTTTTAAAACTCAAATTTCAAACTCAAATTTCAAACCTTAAAGAGCAATATTTCACAAAATGAGAGGGTTTGTGATTTTGGCTTTCAAATTCTTCAAAACCAATCTCTAACTACACCAAACTTTGTCTAAATAGAATTTACAACACACATAAACTTATCTAGAACAAAGGGGACCGAGAAAATTTGAGTTCTGGTGAAGAAATGACAAAAATTTTGTGTTCTGGACCAATGCGCCGCGCACAAACCCAATGCGCCGCGCCCACTTTTCTATGCATCGCGCCATTTTGCAGGAGACTTTTGGAGGCCTTCCGGATGTCCAAATTGGGCATTTGATAGCTTTTTGGAAATATATTTGAGTCTACTTTCCCACCCAAGTGGAATTTTTCATTTTGGAGTTCATTTACCCTGTCAAAAATCAACTCTCCCAAGACTGGTCAAAATGAGCAGAATGAGGCTGCCTCAAGGAAGAGTGCTGTTGCAGTCAAATTTTGAAGGTTTTCCTCAACTCCAAATTGAGCTCATGATATTTAATTGGAAATATATTTGTGTCTAGTTATCATTTGACTCATCAAGCAAGTCATTTGGCAAACCAAGCTGGGAGAAATATTGATTTTCCCAAGGTCACTTCAGAGGTGCATCAATTCTCCCAAGGCGATTGTATTTTTGACATTTCTCTAAAACCATGATACCTGTGTAAAAATTGAAGGATTTTTTTCTTCTTTGGCATGTTTTGGACACAAACCTCTCTCAGTTTTCCAAAATTCATCTTTTATTTCTCTGAAACATCATTTTAGTGAAACCTATCCCGATGTGTGAAACAAGGGATTTGTCGAAATGAAGCGAAATGAAGGGGATAAGGGGCTTCTAAATTCTTGGGGAAATTTTTGGAAGTAGGGGGGGATGTTAGGAAGCAGGGGAAAGTGGAATATCAGAGATTGAGTGAGGGGAAGGGGTCCAAAAGGGCAAAACACAGGCCTAGCCTAGAAAATTGCCAAGTTGTGGCAAGAAACTAGGGTTTGTGGAAAAATGAGGAATTTGGGGGATCTCAGTGATGGGAAGTGTTTAATAAGGTACATTAATGATAGGGGAAGGTGTATGAACATCAGGATACAATTTTTTTTGATGATTTGACCATCCAAGAGAAATTACCTCCAAAACCCTAGGAGAGGGAAATGAACCTTACCTAGGCACAACTGAAGCATGAACAAGGTGTAAAATGACCCATTGGAACCTGACATGATGATGAAAACCCTCTGAATGATGGTACACTCAGCTGAATGGTGACATGGACCGACATTTGGACAACTTTGAAAAGAGTAAAAGCAAACCCTAGACCTAATACCTAGTGACCAAATTTTACTTGAAGACTCACTGAAATGACAAAATTTGACCTTGACATCTTAAAATCACTTTGTAAGAGCATTTTTGATCACTGGAGGAAGGCTGCAAAGGCTGACACTAACAACCCTCATAGGGTTTGATCCCTTGACTGTTGGGTTTATGCAGATCTGAAGCATAAACTGATGTAAGATGGCTGCAATGTGTTACAGATCATATCTATGCTTTGAGGGTTGATCCCTCCTTTAGATCTCCAAGCTAGAAGCTTGAGATCTAGCTTCTTCTTCCTCCTCTGAAGATGACAACTGCTACATACACAACAACTGGGAAAATGGTGATGTCTAGGAGGGAGAGGCCGATGCATGAAAAATATGTCTATTCAGCTCAAGAATGATGGGAATAATAAGGACACAGTGAGGGGAAGATCCCTCACAGTATTTCCAGCTGAAGTACTGGAAACTTCCCTCCTCCTTTGGATCTACAGGATTGGACTGCACAATCCTTGATGGGACTACTGTTGCATGGAGGTTTGATATGTTTGGCATGATGCCTGATATAGATCTGAAATGCTGGAAGGATGATATTGAAGCTCAAGGTGATAGTATGAATCCTTCACCGATTCCTCAGCTCAAATACTGAAGGACAACCTCCTCCTCTCAAACCCTGATGCAGAAATGTGTTATTTTTGAAGATGTGTGGGATGGAAGTGCGGCCTACAACTGTTATGAATCTTAGTTCATAACTATTTAGAATAAGTTCTTGTTTTATTAATTTAATTATGAATATAATTATTAGTTAAATAATTAATTAAATGAAATGAAGAGGCATCATTCTCCAAAGGATGTGTCTCTCTAAATGGGCGTGGCCAGTCAACTCCTATTTAAGGAGCACCGCCTCAGCCTTGTAATCATCATTCATCATATATTAATAAATATTTATATCTCTTACATTGAGAAACAATCAAGAATTACAGAAATTAACTGATTATCTAGCTGCCCAGAAATCTAACGTACAGGTTAGACGCTACAGTGGTATCGGAGTCATTCCTTCCTTGGCTAGTCGCTGCACAATTTCACTGTGTCATCGCCATCGAGTTCAATCGTTATTTCACTCCCCATCGTTTGTTGTTCGCTACTATCCCTTTGCTGTTCACTGCTATCCGATCTGGTGCGTTCGTTGCTGGTTGACGGTTCTTCCGCTGCATAAATACATATTAACTTATTTCCACGACACAGTGGTACCCACAGTGATACGATACAGCGTTTTGAATATACGATACAACGTTTAAAATATACGATACAGCATTTAAAATAAACGATACAGCGTTTTGAATATACGATACAACGTTTAAAATATACGATACAGCGTTTAAATAAACGATACAGCATTTGAATATACGATACAACGTTTTAAAATATACGATACAGTGTTTTAGTTTATATAATATATAATTTTATATGTTTTATAATATATATATATATATATATATATATAATTTATAAAAACTTATAATTTAATTTAATTTATAAAAAAAAAAAAAAAAAAAAAAAAAAAAAAAAAAACAACGCTCCTAAGAAGAAAAAAAATAAATGGCGAAGGACAATGACAATACAAAAAGGATAAATGACTGCAGCATCATTGAAAGAATTAACAAACAACGGGATGAAATAACAAAGAAGCAGATGAAATGGCCCAGGATCTGGTAAACTCTCGAGATATAAAGATATAAAGATATGTTAACACATAACTTAAAAACCCGGACCCCATTTCTCCGGATCCACGACGGAATTTTCAGGGACGAATACCGCAAGTACAGTTTGAAGGAAGTCGATACTACACAAAGTCACCAGAAGGGAATTTCCTTAAAATTAAAAGTAAATTACCTACATATGATGGTAAAGACCATCGGGGTGCCATCGTTTGGGTAAACAAAATGGATGCCATTTTTGCAGCAAATCCACCATTAGGTACGCAAGAAAAAGTCATAACAGCATCCAACTACCTGGAAGGAGAAGCATATGATTGGTTTATGTGGTGGTCCCCTAAGTGTAATGGTCTTACATTCACTTGGGAAAATTTAAAGAATTCTCTGTTGAAAATATTTCATGATGAGGAAGAGGATGATGTATATGAGAGATTTGTTCACCTCAAGCAGAAGGGATTGGTGAGTGAATACACTCACGAATGGGAAGTATTAGCAGTAAGGCAAAGAGGATTTTCAGACGAAGAATTATTAAAAATGTATCGTTGTGGCTTCAAGGACTACATTCGGAAAGAATTAAAATTGTATAAACCCAACACTGTTGAGGAGGCCAGACATGTCGCCATAATTATTGAACGAAAATATAAAGTCCATAGAAACCCATATGCTAATAATGAGAGGGCAGTTAGTTATGCTAAGGGGAAATCAAGTAAAACACCCATGGAAAAGTCAATCAAATACATTCCCCCACCAATGCACAATGAAGGAAAACAACCAGCTAATGTTGAAAGAAAAAAAGAAGGGAAATGTTGGAAGGTGGAGACAAATATTTCGCAGGACATAAATGTGCAAACCAAAAACTTTATAACTGTGAAGCAGAAAAATATGGGGATTCACAAGAAGATAGCACTGACAAGGAGAGAAATGAAGAAAGTGAAAACTCCAATCCAGAACAAGATGAAGATATTCCACGAATTTCGCTCGCAGCCATCACAGGGATAGCTCAGCCACAAACATTAAAACTTAAAGGTCACATTAAGAAGCAGAATGTTATAGTCCTAATAGACTCTGGGAGCACACAACTTTGTGGATGTTAATGTTGCAAAAAGACTAAACATTTTTGCTTACCCTGTATCAGACTTAAAAGTAATGGTAGCAGATGGTAAACGAATAGATGGAATAGGTAAGTGCCATAAGGTCAAGTTACAATTGAGTGAATATGAGACAGAAACTAGTTTTTATACGGTTCCCCTAGGGGGAGTAGATGTCATTTTAGGGATAGAATTTATCTAACACCAACATCCAAATTTAAGTCGAAAATCCTAAGGGAATCACACAGTTCACCAGCTACTGGACATGTTGGATTCTATAAAACTTACTATAACATTCGACAATCATTCTATTGGAAGGGCACGAGCAAGGAAATTTAGAAATATGTTGCTGAATGTGATGTTTACCAAAGAAATAAAAGTGAGAAAATTCAAACACTAGGTCTATTACACCCCTTACATATACCAGATAAAAAATGGGAAGAGATATCGATGGATTTTATAGAAGGATTACCTATATCAGATGGCAAGGATAAGATATTTGTCATAGTAGACAGGCTCACAAAGTATGCCCATTTTATGGCTATTAAGAAAACTGACACAACTAAGCAAATTGCGAAGACATTTTGTAAAAACATATACAAATTACATGGGTTTCCCAAGATCATAGTCAGTGATAGAGACGCCAGGTTCAAAGGAAAATTCTGGAAGGAATTCTACCACCAGGTAGGAATATCCCTCAACATTAGTACAGCCTATAACCCCAGACATATGGGCAGACTGAAGTGGTAAATAAATGTTTAGAAACATATCTCCATTGTTTTTTCACTGACAAACAAAGTAGGTGGACCCAATGGCCACATCTGGCAGAGTGGTGGTATAATACCACCTACCATACATCGGCAAAAATGACGCCTTTCCAAGCTCTTTATGGTTACGAACCACCGAAATGGAAGGATTTTGCACTTCTTAATTCTAATGTTCCAGCCGTAAAAAATCACTTGGAAGAAAACCAAAGAATCATCAATTTATTAAAAGAAAATCTAACCCTAGCGCGTAATAGAATGAAACAACAAACTGATCAACATCGCACTGAAAGAGAATTCGAAGTAGGAGATTGGGTTTTTGTTAGGCTCCTACCTTACAAGCAGTTGTCGTTAAAACAACAAGGCAAAAATAAACTATCACCAAATTATTATGGGTCGTATCAAATAATTAGGAAGATCAGTGTTGTAGCTTATGGATTAAAGCTACTAGATAAGTGTCGAATCCATAGTACTTATCATGTATCAAATCTCAAAAAAGTACTAGGGCAAAACCAAATAGCACAAACAGAATTACCAGAGACCGATGAAGAAGGAAGAATCATCCTAGAACCTGAGAGCATACTTGCTACACGAGAGAAGGTTTTACGGTTGAAGACAATAAAAGAATACCTCATTAAATGGAAAAGGCTACCCGAGGAAGATTCATCTTGGGAGTCGGAACGTTTCAATCACCAACACCCAAGTCTACCTATGCTTTGAGGACAAAGCATCTTAAGGGAGAGGCAATGTTATGAATCTAAGTTCATAACTATTTATAATATGTTCTTTTTTTATTAATTTAATTATGAATATAATTAGTTAGTTAAATAATTAATTAAATGAAATGAAGAGACATCAGTTCCAAAGGACGTGTCTCTCTAAATGGGCGTGGCCAGTCAACTCCTATTTAAAGGAGCACCGCCTCAGCCTTGTAATCATCATTCATCATATATTAATAAATATTTATATCTCTTACATTGAGAAACAATCAAGAATTACAGAAATTAACTGATTATCTAGCTGCCCATAAATCTAACGTACAGGTTAGACGCTACAACAACTGTGACTTAATGACCATAAACTGACATCCTACAAGGCTTACAAGACACTTAGGGACCAAATAACCACCCTAGGTGACCAAACCCTCTGCTGCATAGCTTTTTCAATGATCTAGGCTCCCAACTGCATGCAAAAGGCTGCATGAGTGTGATTATGACCTTCCAACATCATGCACAAGCATTCTTGAGCGGGATTGTAATCCAAAATCCTCAGTTCAGTGGGCACGGTCCCGATATCTGAGCCACAGTTCCAGGCCCGCCTTCATACCACTGCCCAAAACTTCTTGAGACTTTCTAGAAAGATAAATGACTTGAAGACAATGCTAAGCATTCAAAACTTGAATAAGGAATTGACCTAACGAGACCTCACCATGACAATCATTTTGTAAAACATATGGTGAACGTGTAATTTACAGGTCATCAATGCATATCTAAAAATATGAGTTTTAAACTTATCTAAGAATCACCAAGAAGGTATAATTCCCTCCCATAATAGCTATAATAATATTTGTTAGCCCATGCATTCATTAAACATCAAATATTTATCAAATCTTGAACAAGACATAGCTAGATTACATTGAAAATCAATGCTTATAACCAACATATAACCAAATTATTAGCCATGACATAATAACCCTTAAATCACCATAATAACAAGTACAAGCACTCATAGATCACAATAGGAAAATAGATCTTATTAACTTATGAAAAAGCCACCCAAGTTAGGGACTTCCACGTACCACCCGACCATAGATTGGGCTTAACCAAATATTTCATTCAACCAATCACCCTCATGCCAGGGATTCCTAGATATTAAACCACCTCCACCCTTAGGCTACTGCGATCCCACAAAAATCAACCAAGAGATCACTAAGCCCAAAAACAAGCTTGGATTCCTCAAAGTTTCTTCACCAATACCTTAAGGAATTTTCCTATCTCAACCCACCTATCGAGGGCTTCCAAAATATTAAACCACCTCCACCTCCAACCCTTGGGAATTTTCTTGATTTTTTTTCCAAAGAAAAAATCAAACATTATATTGAGTATATAGAAGGTTACATAGTATATGTGCATGGCATTCGATGAACTGCATGTTTTCCCCCTCTTTTAAAAAAGGAAAAAAATATGGAGTTGTGGTTGTTTAGGAGGAATAAGTTTTTGACCATTCCTCTCAGGCCTTTAAAAAATTTCATATGATGAGCATCTGCTTCTAGCCCCTAGGCTTTAAAAATACAAAAACATGTAGAAACCTTAAAATCAAAAACATGGTCGAAACATTTTTACCCATCGCACCCCATTGAGTGCCATCTGGTAAAATCAAATCTGGATCTCCACAAAAATCTACGCCTGCGTACGGATAGTCCTCTATGGTGATCATTTGTCATTGTAACCAGACAAATAATGCAGTAGAGAATATGATAGTCGATTGACCAGCATGTCTAGCCATCAATTCAACCCATCTCTGCATCTGAGGGTCTATAGGACCAGATATGCTCAGTGTCACATGATGTGGTTGCATCAATGGAAATCGCTCTAAAATAAAGGAAATCAGGATCAAGCCATAACTGAAATTCTTCTTCCCACCACCATTTTCTTTATTTAGTTGTTCTTTCATCTTAAAGAGTACTACTTCAACCCAGTTGAACATTGTCGGTTCGAGATACTCAAGAGCATACTACGTGTATGATCGGTTTGCAAAATGTAGTGTCACAGAACCAATAAGTTTTACAATAGTAAAAAGGATAGTTCTCAAAGGAAAATCACACACATCACGAATGTTTATCTTTCCATCTTTGCTTGGTTCAGTACCTGGCTAACAATATTGGTGTATGTAATCCTTCACTGTCTCTCCTCCAAGAGCAGATCCCGTAAGGGAAATAGGAGAACCACATCTCGATATTCCAGTAAGAAAGTAAACATCCTCAACCAATATTGGGAGCACTTTGTCCCCAATATGAAAAGCCTGCAATGCCAGATCCCATGAACGAACTAAGAATTCCAATAGATCAATATGTTTTCTCATCCCTGACAATATGAAGTACTTAAGCAACCCACAATCCTTGAGGGCTATTACAATACCCGAATCAGTTAGAGCAATCATGTCTTATTCTTCATGTTCTCTTTCTCGCCATGTAATGGTCATTTTGATCCGATCAATACCTGAAAGCCAACCATAAGCTTCATTAGGATCCATTTTATGCAAAAAAGTTGGGAAATTTTGAGCACACAACAAGAAACAAATTTGAGAATTTCACCCCAACGCACCCCCGGTCAATGGACAGAGCGTTGCAAATGCATATGGACTTCAATTCCAGTGCTCTACAATGCACCTTTCAACATTCAAGGGTTTTTTTCCCTCAGAGTATTGTATATTTACCCTAAGGTGCTCAAAACCCTAAAAATTTACCATGAAATGAAACATAAATGATACTAAAAGAAAGAGAAGGTTCAGATCTCCAACCTAGATCAAATGACGTGAGAAATCGTCCACTGAAACTGTCGCAATCAATCGCTGAAGTTCGAGGGAAAAATAGGTTCAGAGCTCCTAAATTTCAAATGGTAACTATGGAATGGTAAATAGAAATGGTAAAAACTTATTTTTAATAGTCATTTTGATTATTTTATTCATATTTAATGATGTGACTATGGTTTTTATTCATTTTTACTATGAAATAGGTATTTTTAATCCATTTGATGGTTCTCTAAATAGGTTTTACAGCTGATACAGTGAGTTTTAAGTGCACAATTATTCGAAAATGATTTGACCAAAAAAATACTTTTATCCTCTTTTTCGAACATGAAACAAGGAAATTAAAGTGCACTTTTATCTCTTTTTTGAGCTTTGATAAATGCAAAAAAGGAAACCCCCCTGGAGTCTTCTTTTAGCTCTTTTCAGACTCCGATAATGTGAAAATATTGTCGAGCACTTATCTTTTCGAGATCATAAAAGTAAATGAAACGACATCTACTCAGTATAAGTTTAACCATTTTCTAGACTAAGATAGATTATTTACGAAAAAGGAACACCTTAGTCGAACATGGTTAAGAGGTTTTCTCAAGTATCATTTTACACTTTTTGGGCCCTGAGCAACAAATTTACGAAAAATGACTCATGGAGTTTTCTTTTCATCCCTTTTTCAAACTCTCTAAACATGAAAAGGATCGAGTTTTCACTGTTGTTAGACTCGTTAAAACATCAAATAGCGACGGACTTGTCCGATCATGGCAATATCGAGTTTCATTACCGCTAGACTCGTTAAATCATTAAATAACAATGGATTCACCCGAAGGGTTGAATTATAGATCAAGCACATGTTACTCTCCTTAAGCTTGTTAAAAAATAAAGAGGTACTAGTCAGCAATTACTGGGGAAAAATTGGGAAAAATAACATAACACTTTATGATAGCAGGTCGCTCTTGAACATGACACTTTCAGTTCATCTTCATGTCTTTTGGTTGGGTAATATTCTTGATGGTCTATCATACCATCCATCACGTCGGTTTTGGGTCAATGCTGCCAACTC
Organism: Pinus albicaulis; assembly: GCA_034641835.2. Lineage (NCBI taxonomy): Eukaryota > Viridiplantae > Streptophyta > Pinopsida > Pinales > Pinaceae > Pinus > Pinus albicaulis. Next base: position 70,269 of record JAXQQM020070929.1, read on the forward strand.
ATTTCAGTGTCGCCGATATGCTCAAGAGAAGTTATGCAGTAATTCCTCATCTTCCGCAATACTCATAAACCTTCATTTTCATGACCGCCATCCATGAACATTGCTTCATCAAGTCACATTTTGTCTCTAAAATCATTACTCTTGTTTCGTGATAAATTTGCTTCATTTCGACATCAGCTCATCTTCGAGGAAGTTAACTTAGAAACATATTTCCAGTGTCTTGGAGCTTGCTTACATCAACGACAATTTTCTCGCTTCCGGCAATAGGTTGACATCATCAGACCTTCGACCAAAATATTTTGTTTAATGTTCAACATCAAACCATCTATTCACACCTTGCAAATTGTATTGCAGTACCTTGAGAACCATTAACACCAACGATTGTTTCTCTCGCGTCTATTAACGACTTACATCAACGGTTAGTAATCAGACGATGTCTTCCCATGTTCGACTTCAGATCACATATTCGCATGGTTAGACATGTACTTGAATGATCAAGTAAACGAGATAAAAGACCCTAGATCTAGTTTCATCCATCCGGGATGCGATTTCAGGAATTGTACCACATCATCCGTACGATAGCTTTACATACAGATGGTCATCCAAATATAGGCCTATATCTGTAGGCATGTCTATATCTGTAGACGAATTTCTAATTTATGTACGTGTTATGATAGTTTGTGTGTTGAGCATAGGTATGCCTCCCTCAACAATTCATGTCAATTATGTACAAGATATCATGATGTAATGTATTGTAAATTGATGCAGGTCACCGTCCACTTCAGAACCTACTTATCACATCATAAAGCATCCAAATATTATCATTATTTTTACTTCATGCTTTAGGGGGCAGCTATTATAGGTCAATTTTTGCATCATCCCCCAAGACCAATATGAATAGGGTCTATCATCCCCTAATTCAATACTGACAAGGTCTATCATCCCCTAATTCAATTGATATATGTCCTAAGAGAAGTCATTGCATTGATGGCTTTAATTCATGAGATTTCAAATATTTGGAGTATAGTTGAAGAAAAGCACTTATCTCCATGCAAGGGTGCTCTGCAAAGCACTTCCCGACACTTAAGGGTGCGTTGGTCTCCTGGGAGCGAAATCATCATTGTTCCGGGACTGTCAACACGTCCAATGCCTTCTAGAAGAGCTCATAGGTGTCATACTTTGAATACATGTGTTCATCCATCACCATTGAACCCAGAAACATGTCTCACCTATTATTAGAAATCCATTACATTCCATTTATTGAGAAGCAACCTACAATTTCTTTATAAATTTAGAACTCATCTAAGTGCTAGGGTGGAAGATTTTTTTGTAGTGTTATGCTTTTGGATTCTAAATTGATGACAGCTGGAGTATTGTTATACTTCTGAGATGATGCTTAGTGTGATGAGGACGGAATGAAGTTGGAGCAGGTTGACGATGAATCGATCTATTGGTTGTAATATTCTCCTCCTACTTTCTTAATAAATATATTTGTTATTTCTCTCATATATACACTTATATATTGTGAATGTATTCTCATGTGTATGTATTCTCGAATCTAATAAATTATATCTGGTTAAGATAGATAGATATTTTATATTCGTATGTTGTTTCTTGTTTTCTGTCTTTGATTGTAGGTATCAATCTAGCAGGTTTAGTTGGATTGAGAGCGATGACAACGACAGAAGACGAAGAACGAGAGCGAAGGATCAAAAGTAGGTCCCTTTCCTTTCTGTTTATATATTTGTCTTAGAGAAAAGAGTATTTTTCTTTCTTTTGTTGTTCTGAGTGAAGGAACATCACACTAAGGGAGCTCTAGTTTATCCGTAGATTAGAATTTCGTATAACAAATAGCACAACACAAGATGTTCTTGGGGAAAGAAACTGCTCAAAACCCCTCTATCTATATTGTGTATTAAGTCAAGGAATCATAAAACAATACAATGCTTAATCTCCCATGAGATTCTCCAACACTCTGTCAACTGTCTCACAATGATCTAGGAAAAATCACTCTAGTACTTAGCCAATTCTCAACCTTCCTTTAGCTTGCCTTGCTCATGCAATTCCTAGGGAATTATATCCCTATTAAATAGGAAAAATAGCCTTCCTTGATTACGCAATGCATCATGGCATCCCAATGACTCTATAATTTCACATGGGAAGCTTTCTATAAATACAAGTGACAATTATGTTCCCTTTAACGTCTCTCTCAATTGGGTCTTCCTCAAAACTAAAATGCATGCAGCTATTTATAGTGAATTATTAGTTATTTGATTGATCACTCATTGTGAATTAAATATAATTTAACTCACTGGACCTCTCACTAGCTCATCACTCAATTAGAAATAGCTAAACTGATTTTAACTCAATTAATTGAGTTAACTAATTCACACCTGCACCCCACTAATGCATCAACTACAACTAGAGCCCCAAAATATTATAATCTCTCCACATGCCTCATCTTGGACCCCCAACTCGAATTTCTTGAGCTAACTCAGTTATCTTGACTTAGTTAACTGATACAAGTTGTTATGAGATGAAATTACAATTTATCGTCCAATTTATTTAAGGAAAAAATAAATTAGATGCTTCACATTCCACAGCCAAAATTCTGGTGCATTAAAAATTCCACGGCCTTTGTGGATGCATTTTTTGTCCTTTCTAGTTGCCAATTTCACTTTTTCTTGTTGCAATTTTCAACAGAATAAGGGAAAAGGTAATATGAATCAACAATCCCAAGGTAATGAGGGTAACCACCGTATTCCACCTAATGCACCCCATGGAAATCATCCTAATCCCACAACCCAGCAACAGGGCAGACAACCGAATCAGAACAAATCACTTTGTACGAATAAGCCTTGTGCAAGTTGCGACTTATATGGCCATTATACTAATGATTATCCTATTTTACCTCATAATTGTCAAGTATGGGAAGCCCAAGCATGTACTTATAGAGGAAAACATCCCATGGTTTAGCTTCCTCTAGCCTCTGCTTCATTTTAGCTAAATGTGCCTACCAACCCATTCCCTCACTAGGGATACATAGCTTCCCAACCCACACAAGGTCAGGCAACACCTCAACCTTCACAAACCCTAAACTTTCTGCCCTACAGAGGTGTGAGCACATGATTTCAAGTTTGAAGGAGTCTTTGTGCTGTTGGAGGTTTTTGTTTGCCACTAACGTTCACAAGAAACATGGTTAATGAACGGGCTTCAGTAGATTTAGGCCCGATGCCGGAAGACCTGTTAGATGTTTGGGACACGAAGTGTCGGCGAAGAACCTGGAGCAGTATATTCCGGCATTCTGTGAAGCAAGCCTAAAAAGCAAAGATCTAGGAGGGGTCTGGGGCATTTCGAATGGTGCAACACTCTTATAATAAAGCTTACAGAGCACCTTCAACTGTGCCTGGAAGGAAGAGCACGTTCCAGGGATTTTTTAGCACTCGACAAACCCTGGGAAGGAAGGAACTATGCAAGCCTCGACAAACCTATTAAACCCTCTTCTTCCAGGTATTTCCTCGATCTCGTTTTTCTCTAACGGGCTGGAAGACATAGTAGCAAGATATGGCATTCAGAGCAGGGTAGGTATCAACGGTTTCTTGGGAGAGAGCCAAAGATTTCAAGATCCGGGCAGAGGAGCTCATTTGGACGCTCCTAGTGCCCAAAAAAACCCCCATCCGTGGTAGGGAATAAATTTCCTTAAAAATATCCTCTTCTCACAGGGGAGTGAAGCGACGGTTTAGTGGCCAGAGATAGGTAAGGGTTTGCTTCAAAACCTTAGTGTCTTGCGGCAGACTGTGTTGGGACCTGCAAGAGTCAGCATCCTGAGCCTCTAGTCGAGGAGCAGGGAAGGTGTTCAAGAACCCACAGAGGTGAGGAGTTTCAGGAGGTAGCTGGGGCTGCTAAAATTCAAGAAGAAGGAGGCCCTTTACGGGAGACTACACTTCAGTTTTTGGAAGGGCAACCTAGGTCGCCCATTCTTGAAGGACCAGATGCTAACGAAAGGTCGTTGGAGGGTGACGAAGGAATAAGGAGTGGGGTTGCAGGAAAAAAGAGAAAGAAGACCAATTTGATCAGAAATAAGGAGGAAAATCCATGTTGTGTATTTGGAGTGGATATTCGTATTGACAAAGTAATGGACGCAGCAAAAAATATCCTAGTAGGTAGAGTTAGAGGAAGGAAATACTCGATCAATTACATCTCATACTGGGCAGATTCAGCATGGGAGGACACCCCAGGGAGTCCTACGGAAATCAAAACATTATCTAGGGGTTGGTTCATGATCAAGTTTGAGAAAAAGAAGCATATGGAATGTGTAATAGAACAAAACTGGAACTTCGAGAAAATACCTATTCTATTCAGGAAATGGACGTCGTTGATTGATGCACAGAGGGATAAATTTGAAGAAACTCCAGTATGGGTTAAGCTTCCAGGGTTACCAATCCCATTCTGGATGGATTCGGCTTTCAGATCTATAGGGAACACTCTGGGACAATTCCTAGAAGCAAATCAGTCTTTCTAACAGACTATGGACCTGAGTGTTGCTAGAATATTGGTCAATCTAAACCCAAAAGAAGGTATAGAAGAAGAAATGTGCCTCAAATATAAGGAACTAGAGTTCACTCAGACACTGGACTATGAACACATGCCCTTTTGGTGCCACCAATGTCATAAATATGGCCATCCAGCAAAGGATTGTCTACTTGGACACCGAAGGAGAAGGAAACAGAAACAGATAAACCAAGGGCCAGTTAGGCCCCCGGTTACAGAGGAGCCCAGAGTATTTGAAGGGGAAATGATGGAAGGGGTCGAAGGAGCAAGTCGCAACCTGACAGAACAGCTCCTACCGAAAATATGACCGAGAAAAATAGTCCTATAGCAATGGAGCAAGATCCAGAGCAGCCTCTAGCATCCTCTCCCTTCCATGAAGCTGAGATTGCAGTATCTTTTCAGGAGGGTACGATCCTGGTCTCTTCATCCTCATATTTATCCTCTTTACGTACTTCTGTTTATGCTATTTTAAGGCATAGTCCTTCCAAACCATCTCAATTGGAATCTATGAAAATGCACGATGTTATAAAGTCTTCGAACAGTATCATAAGCTCCATCCCTGATATCCCCTTGGAAGCCCCCTCTATACTAGGACATGGATCTCCCCCTTCTCAGTCCAGTGTCCCTGAAAAAGCCCCTTATAATTTAATATCTTTGTTGAAGAAACCCATGAAGGAGGAGGTAATTGGAGGTTTGGAGTCTCAACCTATTTCGGTAGGCCCTAGAAAGACAAGGGGTAGGAAATCCGACCTCTCAAAAGCTCAAGTTAGGGCCAAAATTGACATAGCATATGGGAAGCAGTGTTCCCTATATGGGGTGCTTAGAGCAGCGCAAACCCCCTCCCTGGGTTATCGATGATCATCCTCTCCTTCAATTGCAGGGGTTTTGCTAGTCAACCCAAAAAATTATCACTTAGGGCTCTGATGAAGTCCTATGAGCCAGAGGTCCTTATGTTACATGAGACTTTGGGGATGGGGGAGGAAGTGGTTGGAGCACTGTCTAGGATGTTCCCGGGGTGCAATATTCAGGCTCTTGATGCCCAAGGAAGGTCTGGGGGTTTGGCGATGGGGATAAAATCCAGAAGGCTGAAGGAAATCTCCTCTTGGGGCTTCAAAAATGATTTAGACATGAAGGTCTATTCAAATGATATCTGTCACCCTCTTATACTTTTAAATTTTTATGGCCCTTGTCTTGATAGGGTGCAGCACTGGAACAATCTCTTCGCAAAATCTTGTATGAAAAACCATAACCTCATCCTGGGAGGAGATCTAAATTTTTCCTTGGGGATATCTAAATCCTGGGGCCCTTCTGCTCATGCAAACCTCCTCACTGATTTTTCCTCAAAAATTTGGTATCCTCTCACCTGGTCGATGCAAACTTGATTAAACCCTGGCCTACTTGGAGGAATAGAAGAATAGGTGAGGATAGGGTGGCAAATAAGCTGGATTGTTTTCTCCTTCATGAAGAGATGGTTGCCCGATCCTTTGTTTTTAGGCATTGGGTTGGGGAAGGGGGTATATCTGACCACCCGCCCATCCTCCTAGAGATCAAAGGTCCTTATAAGAAACCAGGGCCACCATTCAAGTTCAACTCTTCCTGGCTCAAAGATGAATCTTTCAACCTTTTGTTCCATGATACCTAGAGGAAGGGAGGGACAGATGATCTGGGTAGTATGAGCTCGCTATTGATCCGGATTTATGCAGGAACGCAACAGAATGAACATATAACCATAAATAAAGAGATGTAGCGGAAATAATACTTCATTTCATTAATATCAAAGAACTGAAATTTGCTTACAGACAGAATGGAAATAAAACTAGCTAGGGCGCTGGTAGCTATCTCTGAGAAGAGATGTGGTGGCTACAGGCCTCTGAACTGAGTCACAATGAGGCTTGAGGGCCTATTTATTATTGAGAAACAATGGAGAACCCTAAACATCCAAAAACCTAACCCTAGGAGATGAAGCGCCAAAACTATGGGCCCCGTTTGGGTAAATTGGTGTTTCAACTTTCCAGGGACGTAACTTGGGCATACTATCTCCGTTTGACGCACATGATACATCATTAGAAAGCTCTATCTGAGGAATACAAATTTCACCACAAATATCATTTTTGAAATGGAATGATATTCGTTGGAGGCGCGATGCCCAAAAAATGTCGTTTAGGGCCTCAAAACGGCTCCGGAAGTTTAGGACCCGAAAAACTGTTAAAAATAGTAAGTTATGCCGAAACTGAAAAACTGAAAGAGAAAATGGTGTGGGCCCAAGTGGAATAGGCGGGTGGCCACCAATATCCACCTGGATCATTCCTCCCCCCTTAGGAAGCAATGGTCCCCATTGCGTTAAGTTCCTCCATGAGATGAGGAAATTTCTGCTGAACTTGGTCCCTGGTGAACCACTTTCCTTAGTGCAGGAGTTGGCCAGCTTTGACAACCCGATACAGTTGGATCCTCTGTTGGTGAGTGTTCTTAATTTGCATGTCCATGATACAATCTGTGGTGGCCTATTCCATGCAGTCTGGGTTTAACTCTGTTGGTGTGAGTTGTTCTGCAATGTCTGAGGTGTCCAGTAAAGGTGGGAAGTAAGGACGAAGGCGATCCACATTGAAGACTGGGTGCAGACCAAGGAATGGAGGAATACTAAGCTCGAAGGCATTGTTCCCTACAGCCTTGGTGACGGTGTACGGCCCATATCAGAGCGGGCGAAGCTTGCGGTGGGGTCCAGTGAGGCGCTCCTTCTGCAAATATAGCCATACTTTGTCGCCCACCTGGAAGTTGTGTGGCACCCGGTGTTGATCATGGCGCTGCTTGTACTTCGCATTGGCTCTATCAAACATATCATGAACCTATTGGCGGATGTGTTGAATGCGCTCGATGAAGCTACTTGCTTTGTCAACTTCAGACTGGACATGAGCTGAATCGGCCTGAGCAGCTGCAAATGGCATGGCTACGTCAATGGGACATAGTGGGTGATCCCAAGCCCACACACAAGAGAGATTATGACATTGGAAGCGACAGAGCTTTGTGTTATAACTATGTTGTACATAGGGGAGCTCTCATCCATGTGCGTGGATGCTTTGAATTGTACATGTGCGAGAATGTGTACAATCGTGCATTTGACACGACCTGCAATAATAATACGTTTGGGGATGGAAAGCTGTGGACTTGGTGAGCTTTGTGTCCAACATTGACCAGAGGCTAGACAAAAATGTGCTAAGGAACTTGCTATCCCGATCTGATATGATAGACTGTGGGATCCCAAAGTGCACCCACACTCGTTCAAAGAAGAGTTTAGCAGTGGCTTCTGCTGTGATATTCTTCTTGCAGGCCGCCATAATGGCCATCTTCGAGAATCTGTCGACGACCACAAAAACACAGTCATTTCCCTGCTTAGTAGAAGGCAAGCCTGACATGTAATCCATGGAGATGGATTCCCAAGGTCGACTAGGGGTAGGTAGAGGAGTATATAGGCCTTGCTTCTTGATGGTCGGTTTGGCAATGGCACAAGCAATGCAGGATCTGATGTGCTTCTCGACATCCTTTCGAAGGTTCGGCCAATAGAAATACTTCTGCAGGAATGCTACTGTTTTCTCGACCCCGAAATGCCCAGCGACTCGACTGTAGTGTGCTTCCCATATCATCTTGGCACGCTCGCTTGAAGGAACACAAAGGTGTCCCAAGTGACATAAAAGTGCATCTTGGAGGTGAAAATTTGGAACTTGCGTGCCCTCCAAGAGTGCCTTGTAAGTGTGGCCGAATTCTGGGTCACTCTCATAGAGAAGCGGCCAATCAGAAGTCTCGTGCCCACAAGAGTTGAGCACGGTGGTGAGCGCCACCGATCGGTGGTCACCGAGGCAGGGGCCCGCAACATTATTGGTGCTACCCTTCTTGTACTTGATGTTCAAATGAAACCGTTGCAGTATATGTGGACCACTTCGATGGCGATCATTCCGCAACTTCCTTGTGTCCGTATGAACCGCAGGCCGCGTGGTCTCGTGTGGATGACCGTTTCTTCCCCAAAATGTAATGCTTCCATTGTCGACTGTGTTTGCACAATGGAATACATTTCTTTGTCATATGTGGGATACTTGCGTAAATGTCTCGTACAATGTCTCACCGTGATATGCCACTCGGATGTCCCCGTTGAGCAAGAACCGCCCCACAGCATAGTCGTAGGCATCCGTCTCGATCTCAAATGGTTGTTGCAAGTCCGGTAATGTGAGCACTAGGGCGTACTGCAGGCGATTTTTTCAATTCCCGTGAACGCCTTCGTTGAGATTCCGACCAAAAGAATTTTTCTCTCGCTCCTCCCTTTGGTGACTTGACTCAAGGGCCAAGTGATATGAGAGAATCCCAACATGAATCTACTAGTAGAAATTAGCAAGACCTAGAAAGTCGCGAAGCTCGTTATAGTGATCGCCGGCCAATCCCGAATGACTTGGATCTTGGTCGGATCCACATGCACCCCCTTTCATCAATAATGTATCCCGTATATTGAACCCGGGGTCATGCCAAATGTGCACTTCTCCAAATTGGCACACAACTTGTGTTGCCGCAGTGTTTGGAGGACTTGTCGGATGTGGTGAAGGTGTTCTTCCCAAGTCTTGCTAAAGATTAGGATGTCATCCAAGTACACCACTACAAATGAGTTGGTGAATGGCCGCAAGATGTCATCCATCATCCTCATGAAGGTTGCGGGAGCATTCGTCAACCTGAAAGGCATGACTAGCCATTCAAAAAGGCCTTCCTTGGCTTTGAAGGCTGCGCTTCCACACATCGAGGGTTCAATTGGTACTCGGTGATACCCGTATTTCAGGTCAATCTTGCCGAAACATTTTTTCACTCTTGAGTTGGTCCGAAGGTCATCAATCCGTGGGATTGGGTACCTATTCCCTGACGTTGATTCTGTTCAACGCCCGATAGTCACTACGTAGTCTCCACGTCCCATCCTTCTTCTCGTACCAACACGATCGGCTCCCACTGTGGCGATGAACTTGGTCTCGATGTGACCTTTCCGCAACAGCATCCCCGAATCGCTCTTGATTTCATCATTCTCCGGTATCGCAGTGTCGATAGATCGGTTCATTGGGTAGCGACGCACTCCGGGGTTAGATCAATCGTGTGCTTGACCCGACAGCTGCGTAGGAATCCCCGTGGGTGAGGTGAAGATGTCCTCGTACTCCTCCACAACCTTATCCATTTGTTGTTGTCGTGTAGAGGAGCCCGTTTGGAGGTCATGGCCACAGCTTTTCTTTCTTGCCCCCGGGCATATCATCGGAAAAACGAATTTCCCCGGTTTGGGAAATGAGCTTATCGCATTGTTTTGCAGTAACCAAAGAGATAGCCGCAGAGGTGGTACCTCTCGGTATCCCGTACAACTATTTCCCAAAGTAACAATAACAAAGCACGAGGTCGAGACTCATACACGCGATGACGCCTCCACAAGTATGGTTGTCCTAATAATACATCGTAAACATCAATAGGAGCAACATCACATAATACCTCATCCGTGAAGGGCTTCGATGCTATAGGAAAGGCGGCACCGCCGGGCCGACGCGGATATCTCGTCCCCGGGTGAAGCCACCCGATGGTGTATGGATGTGGGTGAGCCGTGGCTCCGCAAGCCCAACCACTTCGACTGCTGCCTCGCTGAAATGAGGTTCTTTTGGCTCCCATTGTCGACAATGAACTCGTACAAGGGAGCCCTTTACCCACATCTAGGAGTGGAAGAGACGTTCCTCCTCCTCCCGGATCTTCCGGCTCCTCCTTCTCGGGATCTTTGTAGTGGCAACAAAGTGGGTACTGGGCTCCGCATCAATAACTGTTTCCCTTTTTCATGCCCCTTTTCAAAGTGCCTCGATTCTGAGTCTGAGCATGCATCCGACTCAAAAATCCCTCATCTCGGCTTTCACTAGTGATCGATGTGGCCCGACACTCACTTGTGTTGTGAGTGGAGCTCTTATGGAACTCACACCACTTTCCCGTGTCCTTCTTTGGCTTTGCGGTGCTCGTTCTTTTCGTGGCTTCGACGAGTTGTCTTTAGCCGCCATGCCTTGGCTCCGTCCTTTGTCTCCGCGGTTTGGAAGCACCTTTCCCTTGCTTTTGATTCACAGCATCCAAAGTCTCGCTTCTTCGTTTGAATTTCTCGTCAATCTTGGCAAGCATACCGATATGCCGTACCAAGCGAGGAGATGTCGAGGAACTCCATTTCCTCCCCGAATGTATTTGTGCGCATGATCGCTGATACTTTAGCACCAAATGTTTCTCTCGAATCTTTGATACCCAACTTTGTGCGCAGTAGGTATGGAACAAATTCATCACCTCATGCACATCTTAATCCCTTTGTTGTCGCAACATGGTCCATTGTATGTACTTGTCCCTCATAGCTCCCCACCATGGATAGTATCGTTCCTTGACTCGCCGTCTCGTAAATAATTCCAAGTTGGTATGGCCGAGAATAGAGAGGGTTCTGTTTGGTCCTTGTTCTCACAAAAGAGGTTTCCCACCACTCCTTAACATTGGGGGTAGCTTGAGGGGAGTGCAAAAAATAATCTTCTCCTGGGCCTCGAAAAGTCATGAACAGAGAAATATCCTTCTAATAGATTCAACCATCTATCTACTTCGCATCTACGTCTATTTGACCCCTCAAATATGGGGATGTCAAAATTTACTTGTACCTTAAAAGGAGTCGCACCTCCAGAGTGGCTGCTGGATGCAGATGCGCCGCCGGTGGGCAGCCGTTGAAGGATCTGAGCAAAGTTATCCATCATCGCGTTCCTTTATTTTTCAAGGGCCTCCTCGAGCAATATTTTGATAGGATCTCCTGCTCCCTCATCTTTCTTTTCATCCCCCATGGGCGTCCGTCGAGGTTTGCGAGGATGATCTTGCAAAGGTTCCACCAGATCAAGCCCTAGCTCCTTATACCCCGACCTCGTTGGGGACATGCAAAGAAGGATCGAGAAAAAGCAGACCGCTCTGATACCACTGATCCGGATTTATGCAGGAATGCAACAGAATGAACATATAACCATAAATAAAGAGATGCAGTGGAAATAATACTTCATTTCATTAATATCAAAGAACTGAAATTTGCTTACAGACAGAATGGAAATAAATCTAGCTAGGGCGCTGGTAGCTATCTCTAAGAAGAGATGTGGCGGCTACAGGCCTCTGAACTGATTTACAATGAGGCTCTAGGGCCTATTTATTATTGAGAAACAATGGAGAACCCTAAACATCCAAAAACCTAACCCTAGGAGATGAAGCGCCAAAACTATGGGCCCCATTTGGGTAAATTAGTGTTTCAACTTCCCAGGGACGTAACTTGGGCATACGATCTCCGTTTGACGCACATGATACATCATTAGAAAGCTCTATCCAAGGACTACAAATTTCATCATGAATATCATTTTCAAAATAGAATGATATTCGTTGGAGACGTGATGCCCAAAAAACGTCGTTTAGGGCCTCAAAACGGCTCTGGAAGTTCAGGACCCGAAAAACTGCTAAAAATAGTAAGTTATGCCGAAACTGAAAAACTGAAAGAGACAATGGTGGGGGCCCAAGTGGAATAGGCGGGTGGCCACCAATATCCACCTGGATCAGCTATTTATGGAGAACCTCAAGAGAATGAAAAAAAATACATTGGAATAGGCAAAGGCCAAAAAAATCAAGGAGGAGGAAGATTTGTGGAAGATAAATGAAGAACTTGACTTTCTTGAAAGACCGGAAGGTGCAGGTTATGCCTCCATTGAATCGAGGAACAGAGTAAAGAGTCCTAAAACATCAAGAAAGAAAATTTTACTGGAAAAGGAAGAAAGTTGGTGACTCAAAAGCAGGGCCATTTGGTTGACAACAGGGGATGAAAATACGATTTTTTTCCAAAACTATGCCAAAGGTAGGAAAAATATTAATACTATTTGGGGGATGTAGACGGAGGAAGGAAGTACTGTACGATCTTTCGAGGAGTTATATTCTTTGGGATGTAAGCATTTCAAAACCATTTTCAAAGCCCTTGCAGAGGTTTCTATAGCTGAAGTGATCAGGGTTGCCCAGTTTTTTCCCAAATATATTTAATAAAAAGGGAATGATAGTATAATGGAGCCTATATCGAAAGAGGAGGTGGAAGGGATCCTCAAGGCAATGCAGAAGGACAAGAGCCCAAGGCTTGATGGATGGAAGGTGGAATTCTTCCAACACTTCTTCGAATATTTGGGAGAAGACCTGCTAGCAGTGGTTGAAGATTCAAGGCGCACGGGTACCATCTATCAACCTTTCAACTCCACTTTCTTCACCCTCATTCCCAAGAAGGAGGATCTGAAATCCTTCAATGATTTCAGACCTATCTCTCTCTGTACCTGCATATATAAAATCATCACAAAGGTGATAGAAACCCATCTAAAACCTTTCCTCTCTCGAAAAAATTCATTGAAACAATCCGGCTTCCTGGATGGAAGGCAAATTCATGAGGCAGTAGGGGTGGCATAGGAAACTATTCACAGTTTGAAAAGAAGCCGGAAAAAAGGAAGCCATTGTAAAAATTGATTTATCGAAGGCTTATGATAGAATCAATTGGATGTATAATGGTCAAGTATCCTCTGATTATAGGGTCCTTGACATCCTTATTTTTGAGAATCTTGGTGCCCAATAGCAGGTCATATGCCTCGGCCATGTTATTGGAGATTTTCCCCAATTCCCATTAAGTGACAGAATTGTTTCCCCCTGGATCTAAGAGAATTCCCCCGGCTCCTGCTCTTCCCGAGTTGTTTTTGAAGCACCATCGAAGAAGAGGCAGTGCTTGTTTTGATTCTCCTTCCACAATATAAATTCTTCCTTATTTAGTATTATTTTCCAGTTTTGTATGGGTGGTCTAGCATTGGGGCTGATTGTCCAATTTCTTCTGGCTGTTGTGAGGCTGATCCAGTTCCTTTATTCCTGTTGGAGGAGGCTATTGTCTATTTCTTTTAGACCTTTCATGTTTAGTAATTCAGAGGTGAGGCCCCATGTCTTCGACAAAACTCTTCTTATATTTGGAGGTCGGTCTTTGAAGATGTGTTGAATTTTGGAAATCCATAGCTACCAACAGAGAAAGGACGGAAGGCTTTCCCAATACCTTTTGATGGTAGGCTTATTCTTCATAGAATATGGATAGCTTTTATTCCATTTTGTGAAAAATTCATTAAAGGTTTTCAAGAAATTGAGCTCCATTTCCAAAGGGTTTATCAGCTGCTTCCAACATTCTCTGTCAAAGGGGAAATCCTAGAAGAGGTGTTGGATGGATTCTTCTTCATTTAGGCACATAGAGCACCTTGAAGGCCCAGATAATCCTTTTCTTTTGAGGTTGTATGTTGTGATAATTCTGCCTTTTAGAAGAGTCCAACTGGATATCTTAACTTTGGGGAGAATTTTTGCCTTCCATATTGATTTCCAAGGTACCCAGTCTTGTTCATTTTGCCGAGCCTGGATAATTTTATACCCAGATTTCACTGAGTAATCTCCCCCACCTCAGATCCAAAATAAAATATTCTTTATATTCCAGGTTAGTAGGGGTTGCTCCTTTGAGGCGAAGAACTAGAAGATCCCATTGGATTTTTAAGTTTGGGGTAAATTTGGGAATATGCCAATCAATCCAATTTCTGTTTTTCTAGCGAGAAATAGAATGCAAAGTGGATAGATCCTTAGCACACATCCATCTCCTTAAATCCAGAAGGCCTAGGCAGAATGATATTAGCTATTTCCTCGTGATTATATCATCCCAAACCATGATACTTTTTCCATTTCCTGGGAGCTTTGAGCAGGGATAATTTTAAGAACCCCCCTAAATTTATATATATAAAA